>JAJONI010000307.1:12147-28222 GCA_022190145.1 Pezicula rhizophila
TGACTCTTGAGATGGCCGCTGATAAGCTCAGCGGAAATCAGTGGAGAGACGAAAACTACAGTACTACGGTGCTACGGTGCTACAGTACTACAGTGCTACAGTGCAACAGTGTATAGGGGTATAAACTTCGGCATTTTATATCCTCTTGTGGCTTAGCTAGGGTGAAGGGGAAATACTTGGACATGTTATGTGCGGTATTGGATATGAGTGGCTCGAGATTGTCGTCTTTCTTTCCGAAGTACATCTGCACCTCTGGGAATTTGCATGCAACAAGCAAGCGACATCGGCTTGCTGCGACATCCGATGATATGTGATAATGAACAGAAGCACACCTGGCTTGTTTGGAAACTACCATATTGGATGCTTTGTAGGAGATTATTTCAAGTTTCGCTATTTATTAAACTGTAACTCACTTGATTTGGATCATGTGTGCACCTAACTTCATAAAAATAATCTCTTGTAACTCCTACTGTAGGTACACTCTTTGTGGCCACCGGGCTTCTTCATGATGGAGTGAAGCATTCATGAGACTGGAATGCCTTTGATACACATTGTATGGCAGCAGCCAATTGGTGTTTCAAGAAGCTACGAGAAGACAACTTGCACGCTAAACTACTCATTGGCCATTTGGAATCATCAAATATGACTGAGAAAAGAAGAGGATATGATTCTATACTTCTCTCTTGAAACAGCAGTACTTTTGATTCTGCTAATTGATCCCTAGCTCTTCTCAAAGCTATTACTTACCTCCACAAACTGTCGCCACTGTCTCCAGGCCTCGCCACTTTCGATAGCCCATCGTGCTCTCCTTACGCCTTCCTTCCATCTTCCACCGCCTGGTCCCCTCTCAGTAATAACTTTTCCATCATCACCATGGCCCATATCGCTAGTTTCTGCCTCACAGATCCCCGACGTGACAAAAAGTGCCGCCGTGTTCATAAGAACAAAATGTAGGATAGGATCGTCTTTGGGAAGCTGATTCTGAAGCAACGATGTTAGAATTGCAGCATTCTCATGCGGTTCCTTGCCTGGCGAGACATCTTCCAGTGGATGTGCTGGTAATCCAAAGTCGGCAGCGCAGATGGAGAAGCTCTCAATGCCAATATTGCTGGGTGGTGAGTCTTTAGTTACTGAGTGGTCGACCAGTCTCCAGCAGTAGGTTCGTCCAGCACAACTAATCTCATCCAGGTCCTCTTCACCACAGACAACCATTGCTTTTCTGACACCAATCATCTTCAAAGCTTCAGCAAAGACTGGTCCAACATCTCTCCTTGCAACGCCAAGTAGGCGTGCCTCTATGACTCCCTCGACAGGGTTGGCGAGAGGACCCAATAAGTTGAAGATGGTTCTCCAGCCCAGCTCTTTTCGAATAGGTGCGACATACTTCATCCCAGGGTGGAAAACAGGAGCAAATAGGAAAGCATAATTGCTCTTTTCATATATTTTACCAATGGTTTCAGGTGTGACAGCCAGCAAATCCGGTGGAGTTGGCAATGTTGAAGTGAGAAGATCTGCTGACCCTGACTTAGAGGTAGAAGCTCGATTGCCATGCTTGCTTAACATGAGAAGAGACGATGCGATAATAGATGAGGTGGTGGAAATGTTGAAGGTGTGATGTGAATCACCGCCAGTGCCCACGATATCACACTTTGAAAAATCAGTAAAAGTACTTCCATGGTTGAAATTTAACTTACAAGACCGCCCTGGTATCCACCTTCTGGCCTTCCACGCGCTTTGATGACTCTTTGCAACGCCTGCCTGTCTATCTGAGAAGCGGCATTTCTCATAGCCTCAGCACATTTTGCGATGACATCTGGCCTTCGATCCCAACCAGTGAAATGTAAACAGGTCAACAGGGCTCCAGTCTGGACGGGAGATAACTGATCTGTAAAAATATGTCCAATAGCTTCAGCAACCTCCTCCGCCGTAACTTTGGTTGCGCCGGGATCTGGCCAAAGACGTCGGAGAAGTGGGCTGATTGAAATTTTTTCTTGAGTACTTGGCTCAATTGAAGAAGTCATGGCTCTTGTGAATTTTGCAATCCCCAATGGACTATATTTGAAGACGTGTTGTCCGACCTCCAACTGACTTGATGGGAAGCCAGATATTCCACGTGACCTCAAGGACTCTCAAGTAACAAACTAAACCTCTTGGGGAAAATTTAAGAATGGTACCAGCTGCGGTCGTTGAAGCTTCAACCAGGCCATTCCAACAGGTAAGTTGCCAATGGCTGCACAGGTCACATTTCCAACCCTAGGTATACTAATTTCTTCTAAGGATGCCTCCGCGAATTCACACGCCTTCAAAGGCAATAGCCTCCATCCTTCGGTGTAAAAAAACCTCCTTACCAACCCTCCAATACGCGACTGCAGCAATCACACCGGCCGCATCTCAGGAGCAGATCACTGGAAATCCAGCGCCCATAGTCCGTTACCCATCGACCCAACCACCGTCTTTCAAGCCTCCTGAATTCCGCAAATCCCAATTGCTGCGACAATATGCATCAGTTCTACGATCAACACCTCTCATGCTTCTCTTCCAACACAGCAGTATTACTGCAACCGAATGGGTAGGGATAAGAAGGGAGCTCACAAAATCTCTAGAGGAAGTTGATGCGGCTAGGGTTGCGGAAGGGTATCCTCAGGAGAATGTTGCTGCTGGGGTCAAGATACAGATTATACAGACGGGAATCTTTGCAGCTGCTCTGAGAGTGGTAGAATTCTATAACCCCGACCTGGCGAATGCAGATGGTTTGACACATTCGCTATCGAAAGCCGCCCACGATGCAGCGGTAGACCGGAAGACAGCTCATGCGCTGTCGCCCCTTCTGTCCGGTCCTCTTGTCATCCTCACATTACCGAGTGTCTCCCCACTCCATCTGAAGGCTGCACTCTCTATCTTATCTCCTGTCCCTGGCCAGTTTCCAGCACCTACGAGAAGGGCGAACCCAGGATACTACGATGCTGCCGTCCAGAGCGGATTATCCAAGCTGATGTTGCTTGGAGCAAGAGTTGAAGGAAAAATATTTGATATTGAGGGCACAAGATGGGTTGGGGGTATTTCTGGTGGAATCGATGGTCTCAGAGGCCAGCTAGTGGCTATGTTGCAAGGTATTGGAGCTGGTGTCACAAATACGCTTGAGAGTGCTGTGAAGAATTTATACTTTACAGTAGAGGGTAGAAGGACAATGCTGGAAGAGGACGAGAAGGGAGATGCACTAAAAGAACTAAATGCATAATGATCACCAGGTTTCCAAACGTTGTATTATAGCTGTAAATCTAACAAACGGAGACATACGTATATCATAAAAGAGCAATATAGAAGAGCAATACCATGTTCGCAGGAAAACCAAGTGTACATCTATCCAGAGCAAACCCTCTTTAAGTCTCCTTCAACTCTGACTCAACTCCAGTTTCGCATTCATACCCACAATACATCTCACTAAATCCCAATCCCCCTTCTCACCAACCCAATCACATACAACAATCCCTGTGCACCCATCACCAAGGGGTTTCCTCTGCTCTCCCGCATCAGTAGCCCAAATAGCGGATGTATCATTATGTTTTCGACACAGATGATCAATAATCCTAGGGTTGACCTTTGCCGCAATCCTGTCGGGCCAGCATCCTGGCCGGAAGAAGTTCGACGCGCTCAAAAAGTTTATAAAGAAAGGAAACTTCGCTTCCTCACCAGCAGCGTTCATTTCACCTGGTCGCGGAGCCACAACCTGAGCAGCGCGCCCAAGCTGGTCTTCAGAGAAACCAATTTTTTTATCAATATTATGTGTCTCTTCCACCTCATAGAAATCCTGGACACGGATCTCTCCACTGGAACAGATTCCATCAGCACAGTTGTCTGGCCAGGACTCTGCATCTATACACCAGCCATTCCCATCTTTCAGGGAATCGTCTATCGCAAACCTCCGTATAATGACTATCTTATTTCGTACTTCACCTAAGGTTGGAAGGCGATTTTCCGTAAACCAGCGTGCCGGGTCTGTAGCATAATGATCGTGCAGAATCTTGCTGAGTTGCTGATCTGTTGCCTTCCCAACCCCCTCGCGTTTGAGTGATATGATGATTGTCTCGCTTGGATTGGCATCTAGAAAACGAAGAATCACGTTGATTAGGTCTCGCAGGTATTTGTTGCCCGTCAGGGAGATAGGAAAGGCGCTGTGTACAAGAATCAACCCGTCTTTGGATGGGTTGTCTGGCTCCTCAGGTTGTACTCGTATGTCAAGAAATCGTATACCATTATTGAGCTGCTCCTCAATGCTCACAGCTTGACAGCGCACAGAAGGAAGTGCTGTGTGATGGGTTGGGGAGTTGTGTGTACCTGGAATGCTGAGCCGTGCAAGCAGTGTGTCGTTAGCTAGCTTTGACATCCATGATTCGAGCTTCGAAGACGAGTAGAGGGCAAGGAAGGACTCTTCGGGGAGGAAGATCGCCGTGTATTCGAATTTCGGGCTGGGGCTGAGGGGAGTGAGAACAGATGAGCGCTGACATGTGGTTGAAATGTCAACTCGGTATCTCTGCCCTTCCGTATCAAAGGTTAAGCGCAAGACGTCTTTGGCGTTGGGCTGGATGTCGGTGGGTTTCGTTTCGAAGGGGTTAATTGGTATGGACACATCTTGATTCCTGAAGCTCTCCGACTTCGCAGCAAGTTCAGGTGATGTAGGGCTGGTTGTAATGTTACTTAGGAAAGAGGTAAAAGACCGAGTTATATTGTTGATATCCCCAGGATTGTCCACAAAGCGAGGCGCTTCAAACCGCTCCAAAAGCTTCAACTCGATTATACGAGTAGTTAAATTGCGAATTGTCAACAGTGGAAGAGCCATCTCTAATGTGTTCGCACCATGGCAGCAGAAACAAGGCGAACACGAGGGGAAAGGCATGGTACGAAGGCGTTCCTTGGCTTGGTCATTGGAGGTGCATGGTGAGACTGAGAGGGATGGTGGGGTACTGTAACAGCTATGACCAAATATTTGACGTGTACTCAACAATTCCGCCTTCACAAAACTTCCAATTTTCATTACCAAAGAGAAAAAGAAGGGGTCAATGACACGCTGGCAATGCAGTGAATTCTATTCTAGAACCTAAATAGGTCCCTCTATGTCGAAGCAAAAGACCCACTTCTACTTGACCGATTGTTGAAGAGCCAAGTAACGCCATTCGCTATAAAACAAAATACCCCTTGTTGAATACTTTTCCGAGAACTCTTGTATATGCCGTTGAAGGTCAAATGCTTTTCCCCAGATCATGCCGTCATTAATCGTGTTGAATACTAGCCCAATGCAATGCAAAACCCATGAAAAGAAATTTTAGTAACGGTACCTAGAAGTCATTAGCGTTGTACTCATGTCACGCAGTTGAAAAGGTAAGACCTACATGTCGCTCTTATATGGCCCCTCAACCTCGAGGCCAAGGTACTCTGCTTGGACTGGGGTCAATTTAGACAGCTCAGCGTTAACGTGGGCCAGGTGCAGCTTGGCAACAGTCTCGTCCAAGATTTTGGGGAGAACGTATACGCCAATCTCAAGCTTTTGGGTCTTGCCGAACTCAACATACTTCTTGCCGAAAGAAGCATCGTTAGACTTGAAAAGAAGAATCTGGGCAAGAACTTGGTTTGTGAAAGAGCAGGACATGACGAAAGAGGAGTGGCCAGTTGCACAACCCAAGTTAACGAGGCGGCCCTCGGCGAGAAGGATGATGTGACGACCATTCTTCATCAGGTATCGGTCGACCTGAGGCTTAATATTTTGGATGCTGGCAGCATTTTTCTTCAGCCAGGCAACATCAATTTCAATGTCGAAATGGCCAATGTCTGGAGTAATATTAGTGGCGCATAATCATAACGACGAACAAAACACTTACTGCAAACAATAGCATCATTGGGCATCTTTTCGAAGTGCTCGCCAACCAATATGTCTCTGCATCCGGTGGTAGTGACGAAAATCTGACCAATAGCAGCAGCCTTTTCCATAGACATAACCTGGTAACCAGAGACAGCAGCCTGGAGAGCGTTGATAGGATCAATTTCAGTGACAATGACACGAGCACCCATCCCGTGAAGGGCCATGGCACATCCCTTTCCGACATCGCCGTAACCAGCGACAACAGCGATCTTACCAGCAATCATAACATCGGTGGCACGCTTGATACCATCGATCAAAGACTCGCGACACCCGTACAAGTTATCGAACTTGGACTTGGTGACGGAATCGTTGACGTTGATGGAGGGGACGAGAAGACTCTTGTTCTTTAACATTTTGTATAAGTGGTGAACACCGGTAGTGGTCTCCTCGGAGACACCGTAGCAGTCTTTGAGCATCTCAGGGTACTTGCTGTGAACGAGGGCAGTAAGATCTCCGCCGTCATCGAGGATCAAATTCAATCCCTTGCCATTCTTGAAAGCTACAAGTTGTTGCTCCAAGCACCATTGGTACTCCTCTTCGGTCTCGCCCTTCCAGGCAAAAACTGGGACACCTAGAGAATTAATTAGTCTTCATGGTTTGAAACGTATTGTCCAAGGCAGCAACTAACCAGCGGCAGCAATTGCGGCAGCAGCATGATCTTGGGTAGAGAAGATGTTGCAAGACGTCCAGGTAACCTCTGCACCAAGGAATGTCAAGGTCTCGATAAGAACAGCTGTCTGAATGGTCATGTGCAGACATCCAGCAATCCGGGCACCTTTTAAAGGTTGATCTGCAGCGTACTTCTCACGGGTTGCCATCAAGCCAGGCATTTCATTCTCAGCGAGCTCGATCTCCTTGCGGCCAAAGGCTGCAAGTGAGAGATCGGCCACCTTGAAGTTGGATGCAGGAGCAGACATTTTGCGGCGCGGTGAGGTGTGGGGTGGGGTAGTTTTGGGAGGGTCGAGATTATTGAAGACTGCAGAAAGACAATGAGTTAGTACATGGCGTCTCGTCGTTGGGTTGCAGATGTAGAGCCCAGAATTGACTTACGGTGGTTTGGTCTTCAATGGAAATGAGATGAAGAGAAGCAAAACGACAACGAGGAACGGAGGGGCAGGACAGGTAAAGACTTTCCTTAGCGGTCAACCTGCCGCTAACGGGTTATTGATATGTGTACACTACTGATATTGATATTCAACACTTCTGGTAAAGTTTCATGTTTACCAGCCTGTTAGCTATCCAAATTAAGTAAGCTACTCATGTCTTATTAAATCAAGTAAGCCATCTCAGTCAAGTGAATTATTAACATCTTAAATCAACTGAGTTATTCAAATACAATACCAACGGAACTCACGTGGCATCGTTCAAATATTAATTTTGTCATTGTACATATCAAGATCCTGCTTACACCCGAGTCTTGATACTCGCCGAACCCCGACCCAGGCACGGCCAGGTCCTACGGCAGTCCAACCAGACTATGGATAGGTGGGTAGGGGCGAGCGTCAAGCGGGGAGACAAAAAAAAGTGCCAATCAGTTTCATGAAACGTATGAGGACTTGAACCAATGGATCTGGGACAGATAAAATGATACGAAAATACTCATTTCTTCCCATCTAAGTTCAGTACGGTAGGTAGCGTTCGGTTTCTTTTTTTATGCCTTGCTCGTCTTACGTGAGACGACAGACTCAGTGTTGGACAGGATTTTTTTCTCCGGCAAACCCCACGATCACCAAATTCAATGAGGACAGATCACGGACTTTGAATACTGCGTGCTATGACAGCCAGAGCTCTTGAAGTCTATGCAATATGACTACTGCTTTTAGGTTTCGTTATGACACGCCATAGTTACACGCCCCTCCCAAACGCCATCCCATGCAATCCGCTGAATATGCCCTCATTCTTGAAGGCCGGGTGAAGATTGTCCTCGGCAACAATTACAGTGGCCCATTTCTACTCGTAAAACATATCTATTGTGATTCTTCTGGCAGAAGGTTGCTCTTCACTGCGAACATCTTGCTGGAAATGTTTGCAGTGAAACCATCGACTTGTCTGGCGTACTGCTCCACCTGTCTAGCATTCAGCATACCCTCCAGCCTGCTTGGCTCATTAGGAAGCTTGAAGAGTCTCTCCCATTCATCCTCTGGAAGTGGCGCCAATTTCTGTGTAGCTCTTGTTGCGTTTTCTGCTGCACGTTTAGTCTTCCATGCGGTAACTTTCGTCTGCTCGCGAGCCAATTGTCTCTGGAAATATTGAAAATTGTTCAGCTCGGTGTAATGTGTCTCAATACTGTCCAAGAGCATATCACAAGTCCTCTCGAGATATGGGTCGATCGAAAGATCCAAGGAGTCCAGGTTTGGGTACAGAGGAATCTCTTGAGTGTTCTTTGTGAGATCAGCAAGACTGGCAGGGAATTCAAGGTCGTCTTTAGGCGGTGCTGTTGGCATTTGGTGTAAAAAGGATGTCAGGAGGTGGGAGTTATGGACAATGATCGGCAATTCGACTAAGACATCTTTGTAGGTGAGCTTTGTCTTTTGCATGCTGCGCGCATAGGTTAGTGCCTTATTAGAGAAAAATGTTGAATATCCTTACTTTTCAGTTGTGAACTTGCTCTCTTTGTATGCAGCCATGAAACTCGTAGATAATCTGAACGCACGCAGACTTAGGGCACCCTGTGAACTCCGGCTAACATCGTGAACCAAAGCCACAGTCTTCTCGTTGACCTCTTTCTGGTAGTGGTACTGGTTCTCAATCAAGCTGCTGTTGATAAAGTTCCCCATGTTTGCGCTCGTATACCATCCAACATTGTTGGCATCGACATTGACCTCTCTGAGATATTTGATCATTTCGGTCTGGTAAGCAGCGTTTGCCTTTGACCGTGGTGCAGCAGCAGCGATGTTTGACGCTGCCATATGATCGTTTGGGTGTGAATCAGAAGCTGCGACATCTGCGGTTGGGAATGGGAACGAGTTTGTGATTTGCAGAGTTCCGCCATTATCCATACCAACGATCGATCCAGTAGCCGTCGTAGGGAACGTTGCCGCGCAAGCCTTCACAATCTTCATGACCACCTATATCTGATCAGCCTCGTGGTGGTGCAGACACATTCGTAGAGAGGGGTTATCATTTACCAGCGCCTCGACCTGCACCGAGTTCAGAGGAACTTCTTTGAATGTTGAATCTGCCATGCTTAAATTATAGACCTTATGGCGAGATCTACCTATTGAGTATGCGTAGCAGAAAGGTTGAATCAACCACGTTCGAGATACGTTTTCGGTCGCAAATTCCCGTTTGTGTGGGCGGATAGACTAGCGCGGTTTTCCTCTCGAGGCTCCTCGCAAGGTTGGATGACCCCCGAGCCCCCCACGCCATTACATCTTGGGTATTTTCCAACGTCATGTCATCTTTTCTCTATGAATGGCATTGGGCTTATGAGTTATTTCATCTGTTTTGGGCTTGTCTTAAGCCCGTTCTTGATCGATAAGTTAAATGGCCATTCTCTCCATCTTCTACACCCTGGCACTCTATCACCCCTATGGCTTTTATGTCAGGCTCAAATTTTATACATCAGACAATATGGCTTGCCCACTTCATTATTTAGCTCATCTAAGTTGGACGATACTACCATTCATTGTCTCAAGCTTAAGTCGTTTACGACGAGCCCTTGTGGAAGGCCACAGCTGGATCACCTAGGTAATTAAGCAACTCAATGGCCAAGATATTGGAGGTTCCCTGCCTATAAATACCTAGTACTACTTTCGCTGAGTAACTCAAACTAGGTACTCCATACTTTGAAATCAAAAGGAACATTCTCAGGCGTACCATATGTCTTGTCAACGGGAGCCCGCTTTAGCCATCGAAGCCAAGTCTATTCTTCTATCGTTCGCTCTAGTAACGCTGCACATTTCTTGGGAATCAACTCCAGATAACTCCATCTGCCCCCAAACAGATCTCTATCGCTCAAACTTTCTGCCACAGCCTCCTGCCTGTAACTCAATCAAGCAATCCATGGTGCGATCTCCCATTCCTTTGCGTCGTCCTTGATTACAAGTTGAAGCTGCTCGATCTTCCACTCGGTATACAGCTTCCTTGCAGAACCAGCTGCACGGTGATGCGCTTCGCCTACGCTACCAGCTATTTGAGACGTCGCTGTCAGCATTCTTTTTGCTAGAAATTCTCGAAGGTACTAAGATTTGGTTCGGAAGTCGTATCTCATAGGTGAACGAAATCCAAAAAGAAAGAAAAAACACCCATCTCCCCAGACGATCTAGAAGAAGATTGCAGGTGGGAAATACGAACCTTTAGCATCATGATGACTACGCCAGATACAAGTTGCAAGATTTCGTCCAGCTTCGTCAGGTGATCCAAACCAGTACCTGAATTATTAGCAACATCAAAGGTGAAAACTTGGAAAGCTTAACTTACTTCAGGAATCCTCCGCTCTTCGTAGCTTCGGCATGTGCGGCTTTGTCCAGTGCGCTCACTGCTCAAGCGCTGGGCGTTAGCAATGAACTCTTCTACGATTCGAGAAAACCCCCACCCCCGCCCAAAAAAAACCAGAGAATACAAACAATCAGCATAAACAGTGGATGGCGGGATACGACTTCTAAAAACGACGACGTAGAATGACCGCTCTTTCCATAAATAGCCTAATTCGGCGGCAATTTCGTAGACTCCATTGACAATCTCAGCCCAGTTGAAAATGTCAACATACGAAGCCGTTGCGTAATCACTTTTTAAGCATCTCATCCCGACAAGAGCTTTAGCCACGATTTGATTCGGGATATCCAGAGTTCGTAGGTCTAGAAGATGATCTTCTTCGTGGTATGGGGAAACAAGAAGGTGGAATCCGTCAGGCAAAAGAGCGGTCTGTTGATGCGAGGAAAGCAGACCTCCAAACCCGTCTGAGTGCGTAGAAGGAACTACTTGGAGAATAGCCTCAGCACTCTTCGCTGGTGCTAGGCCGAGGTCAATCATGATTATGGTTGCCTGTCCAATTGGATAGCTGAAAGAATGGCGTTCAAGAAGGGGTAGAGATCGTAGTACCGCAGAACGGTGCTTAGTTTACAGAGTCAGTTTGCGTAACTCTAATGGGGTTTCGAGTCAGAGGATGATCACGTACCTCTGGCAAATCTGTCGATTTTTACCCCTTTCTAGCTGTTATTGACTCTTCACACATGAATGGTAGCAGCAAAGACAGAAGCGAATGAGGTTAGGTGGTCCTGTTCGCGATAGTGTAAGTGAATGTATAAGAACAGAATCAGTTTCAAGGAGCGATACAGACAAGATAACCCACTGGTAATTTAATATGTATGGCAAAATCAGATATCAAATATTCCGGATAGCATACGCCATATCACGCAAATTGGCTGTAGTCTTGCGCAAGCCTTTGTTAGCTTACCCGGTGGCCTGGCCGAACCTTGCGTATCTAACAATGCATTGCGTTGCTTCACCGCACAATCTACCTTGGGAGGTCCCTTGACAGCCGTTCGACCTTTGGACTAAATACCTTCGTAAGGGAATATCCATCCCGTTGGTGTAAATTCTAGGTTGCATGAGGAAGGGCCCGTACCGACGTCTCAAAGACTCCACGTTTTAACATGCATTAGCCTGGTAGAAAAGGACGCAGTGTATTTGACAACGGGTAAACATCTCAAATTTAAACGCGGACATTGAAATTCACGAGACATCGAGAGGCCGTTGCGAATCGGATATCACATATTTCCAGGCCATGCAGCAGAGAGACTAGCTGTATCAAGTGCGAGTGCCCTTTCAGACCCCATATAGAAATGATGCGTCTCTGTACCACAGCAGCACATTCTGTACCCGACTTTCATCACATTTTACAGAGTCATATTTTCCTTCTCTGTGTTGGACCTCACCGCTGCTGCAATAATAGATGCAGATTTCGGCTCGTTGCCTTGGTAGAAAGGCGGCGCTGCTAAAGACGATACAACCAGATACTTTATAGTCGACGGTAATGAGAGAAGCGACCCCAATAAATATGTTGCATTGCATTATTTGAAGGGAGGCAGTCTTGCATCGTACTACTCAGCTAGTTGGAACGCACATCAATCATTGCGTTGGTCTCAATGATGGGATGAGCTATTTTCTGTACGCCGCATTTGGTGCCACCAGCATGGTTTTCCTCACTTTTCAGGTTGCAACGACTAGGCTCGGGCATGGATGTTTCCCTCCGGAGCACAGATGTACTGTACTGTACTACTGTAGGGACAACAAATTCAACAGTATTGAAAATCACCGAGTTCCAAGACAAGGTTCCGATGTTCAGGGAAGTGATAAGCATCATGTGAAAGACGAATAGCGGTCTGCGATGCAAAAGTCAAAAGCTCACCAGGAAACACATGGGGAGGATGGAATAATGAGAAGAGATAAAGCTTTCCATTTGCCGGTATTCCTTATCTTCCAAAAATGCTGCACGTTCTGCGGCTTGCAGATATTCTACCTACCAGGTATGGTATACTACTTATCAGAGGTCCTGTCAATCTGCAATGCAACAATTTGGTCGCCCTGTTCTGGAGTATCTGAGTTGGGCCAAGAAAAATTCTATTGCTTCTTGCTCAATCCTCACCTCCACGCCGGTCTCCAAGCAAAACCTTTCCATTCTCATAAACACCGAGATACAGGCCGCTTCCCAAAGCTGCCCATAGTGCACGCAGAGTCCCTCCTCTAAATAACCCTTTCACCCCGTTCTCCTCCATGGCCTCTTGTGCAACCACTTGGCCATTCTTCCTAGAAACATCTTTCTTGTTGGCCAAAGCGTCCAATGTTTGTCCTTTGTTTTTGGCAGCCTCTGTCTCTTTTCTAGCATCAAATTCGCAGTAGCCAAAAGCATAATCCGTGTCTTGACAACGTCGACTGGCGTAGTAGTGATAGCGCGCCACAGAACCTGCACTGCCTGCACTGTCCTGTGGATTCCGGCGCCAGTTTTGCCTTCTTGAAGGGACTCGGTGAAGAGTCGCACAGTCTATCTGTCAATTACAGGGTCTGGGTTATCCAAGTAGAGCTTAGCGATTCGGAGGGGGCAGCTGTCAAGCCAAGTTCTTCGACGACCCATATAGTTGAGTGTACTAGGGAAGTTAATCTCATCCCCAATGGCTGACAAAAATGGGCCTGCCGATTGGAAATGAGATTCTTGGGGAATATACATACCGCTGTTATCAAAGCAGTCCCAGCCAAGCTTCCCGCGGCAGTCCCTTTGTCTATTCTGCGAGCTTCGATAGCCAGCTTCATGTGCTTAAATATAGGAAACCGCATGGCAGTGAAAGGCAAATTCCAAGCAGCTAGCACTGTGTATACCCTCCATAACTGTCCAGGCTTATTAAAGTGTCCTGGTGCTTGTATAGCTACAAATGACTATAACATCTTTGAAGTAAAGTCTGTGATTAGCCGACGGATCATTTTTGTGTTTTGCTTCAGAGCCTTTGCTGGAGGAAGAATAAAGCATGATGCTATTTCTGCAGTTGCAGATGCTGGGCTATGGATGAGCAGCTAGAGAACAGGCCAAGACTAGGCAGTATGTATTAGATTAGCCTTCGTAAGCTTCGATTTGACTCCTTCGCAGGTTGTAAAGAAGGGTCCAGCTGTCCTGGTCAGCTGAAAACCACAAGAATCGAGGGTAGAGTGAAAATTACATGATGATATAGTCATCAAGATGACACTCCCAATGCCCTGTACAAACCCCTAAACAAAAACCTTTGTATTAACCGCGTTCTTCAAGGCATCGTAATGTATTTTCTTGTAATCGGGACTTTGGAGACGAGTTTTAAGAGTATCTAAGGGCATACCTAGATGCTGACTCTATTACTATCAGTTTATTAATATGGAATAAGAACTATCACAATTTACTTACTCAACAATCTACCGTCATGGCAGCCAAAGCTCCAGCCTGAATTCATTATCAAGAGTCTACATCGACCAGAATAGGTGACATGTAGATAAGAAGATCAATAATCAGTCCTTGCATGTGTTGAAAATTTCTCAAGTGACATAACCATTTTTATACACTTTCGTATGTAGGCAAGTTTTACACTGCACTGCTATGATAACAGGGAACGTCTCCATCGAAACTTCTCCTAAAAAGGTGATAAGTATTGATTTCTGCTTCAGATATCACACCGCAAGACTACTGCTGTTTATGGATGAGGAAATTATAGTACCAAACACTCAACAAACAATTACTTGATGGCTATGCTGGGCTAGGTATCTTAATCATGGGTGGACAAGATCATAATACCCATTCTCAATGATGAAAGTAGAATTAGAGCACGTACAAGGAGAACATCACTGTGAGTGGACATCTACAGAAGAACATGTTAAATAAAAGAGATGTTAAAGTAAAGTGTCTAAGTACGAAAGCGTGAACCCTTATGGAGGGAGTACGTCATAGGCGCTAACGTGTACGGACGAATGACAACAATGGAAATTGGGAGCTCGGTCCTGGTGTCTACTGCATTTTGCACATCAACTACTGTACATCCCATACGCTGTATACGCCTACAAACACTCACCCTTTCTATCCGGCACGCTGGCGGTTTTTTTCTGGGCTAGAGAACCAAAGTCCTCACATTTAGAGGCAGTCAATTTCGACGAGACAATGGCTCAACACTCGCCACCTTCCTTAACTCCGCAGTTCTGCTTTTCTACAACCCAACTGAAAGGTGCACCGTCTTTACTACCTTACAACTAACTACTCCTGAGCTAAACTCGTTTCAGACTTTCTGCGTTTGTCACGGTCTGCTGTGGAGTAGGTGTTCGGTTCTTTGTCTTTTCATTTCCAATCCTAACTATATTTGCCCTTATGTACTCTACCTATCTATTCCCTAATATGCCCAAAATAGTGTCTTTCACCCCTCTTTACTCCAAAAGCACGCTATATTGATATATGCTGACTCCTTAATCGTGAATAGTGATACAATATCACAAAATCTTAACAGTCTTTTGATACCACCCTCTTTTGACCCCACCTCCACCTCGAATCGCGTCCGCACATCGTCTCGTAGGCAAATAGCACCAAAATCTTGCAACACCTTCAAGAACCATGTTCTGTTCCCATCGTGGCAGGCAAGGTCTGATGTATTAAGTTACTGTGCCGGCGTCGCAACTTCAGAAGATCCCGACGATCCAGAGAGCTTACTTAGACAGGTCGAAAGCGAACGAGAGAGAGAGAAGGTCGTGGATGAGCGACTGGACCCGTATTCTGCAAGAAACTATGTCTCCGAAGCGAGGACAGAGAGATTGGCACACGTTATCAGGCAGGAGAGAGGCGTTGAGAATATCGTAAGGGCAAGATCTTGGTCACTTGTTGCGGAGAGATGCTCAGGAGATGTTAATGATTGGGAGGAAGCACTTGACAACTGGAGAAAAGTCAGGGAAAGCAGAAAATAGACACCTTCCCCCTCCCTTTTTTGTGCACAAGGGCTCATGTAATGATTAGATATTTTTGGTTCATTGTACTGGTAATGGAGGTGTTGGTTTGGCTATCCCTAAAAGACCAGGTAGACAGGTCGAGTTCTAATATCATGTAGCGAGCGAGCGTATAACAGCATCCCTGATTTAGAGTGGGTATCAGCAATTAAGAGCTCCACTCCAAGTTATAGCGAAAGGTCAGAGTTGACTTCATTCGTTGAGGAAACACTTTCCGGTACAATAACAGCGTCTTCGAAGGGTATTCGTCAAGCGCAGCCAGAATGGTAGAATAGAATAATAGGCCATTCTTATGAGCCGCTAGCATTTCAAAAAATGGTGGTCTTACTGCGGACTTTCGATTCTGTAAATCGCTCTCGCTCCAGTCCCTCGTCGCCTATTATTTGATACTTTGAGGCACAGCGAGCATTTCAAGCGCTGGCTCAAAGATTATAAGATCAATGGCAGGGCCAGTTCATTTTCCCATCAGAAGATATAGCAGGCAAAGCAGAGTCTCATTCTCTTAGTGTAATTCCACTTAAATAGTATAATTCAATTACCTCTATCTACCATAGTTAATTAAGAATTAAACAGTATGTATATACTTACCTACTTCGTACTAAACTCTCAAAACGGCTTCCGGATTAAAGTAAGTTGCAAGATCAGTGTAATTTTCAGAATTTCCCCCGAATTCCAACCTCACCTAAATCACCTCTACTAATTAGAATTTTAGGAAAC
>JAJONI010000308.1:0-28208 GCA_022190145.1 Pezicula rhizophila
CAATAGGGAGTAAAGCCTGTAGCTATGGGAAGTACAGCCTATAGATGTAGGCACCTATACTTGGATATTTCTAATTCGAAATCACGAAATATTAGCATTGCCAAACACGATTTTATATATAAATTATCTAGATGTACGTAATTAATAGATCACCTAGTCATTTCATATTTTTCTTCTCTATATATTGGTCTCAGATTCGCTGCCAAACCCGTTCCTAGTAATCGTTCACCGGATATCTGCAACGGCTTCAAAGATGATTCACTAAGCAGCAAGTACAAACAAGATCCGAGGTGGTATTTTACGCTTTGGTTTACTTAGCATCTGATAACAACAGAAATACCAAAAGATATCAAGGGATTTGTACGATAGGGGGTCATCTTACTTGGTAACCCCCTACCGTACGCAATGCGAGATGCTTATTAACCCTCGCTTAAAAGTTTGGCCTGAGCGTTGTTGCTATGTATATACTGTCAGATTTTGCTCGGTTGCTCAACTCATAGAAGTAAGCCCTTGAATCAAGAGTGCCAGAAGACATCGTCAGTTCTATAGTGGAGGCTGGTACATGTTTTTGAATACAGCTTGCTACCTACTTCTGTTTCTTCTTGAAATTTCTTAGTCTCACTTCTGCTAGTGGGCTCTTATGCCCATCGCTTGCATTCAATAGCTGGACAGCCCGTAACAAAATTTCGAGGTCTACTGCTTAAAGAGGTGACAGATCTGAGCTGCAATGACTTCTCGCATTCCAGGAGCTGTCCCTGACCAGCTTTTTGCAGATGTTACTCCAGCTTTCAACACCAGCCAGTCAACTGGAATGGAAGCAATGGAGAAGCTGGGTGTTCACGCTCTGACCGAGAAGCATGAATCTTATACTTCCAAGGGAGAAATGGGCGATGAGATTCCCAATGTTGCAGCACTAGACGATGAGGCATTTGAGGATGGAAAACACGAGAAGATTGCCGCTGATAAGGTTGATAATATGGAAGAGATTGCTATTTATGCATTGCATACTGATGATGATCCGAGTCTCAATCCATGGACATTTAGAACTTGGTTTCTTGGTACGTTATTATATTATTATATTATTATAGACTTTAGTTTTAAGAAAGTTAGTTGCTTACTGGAAATTTAGGTATTGGACTCTCTTCTTTTTCGGCTATTCTTGCTACTATCTACCAGTTCAAACCCCAGGGAATTGTTCTTTCGGCCACCTTTTTGTGCGTTATTAGTTATGTCCTTGCTTTGGTTCTTGAGTTTATTCCTAAAACTGGCTTTATTGGCCGATGGTTGAACCCGCATGGTTGTAGGTGCTCAATCCCTAGGGGCAAAATTACCCGCTTGGAGTCGATTACCCATTGCTCCTGAACCCTGATTTCGTTACTTCCGATATTTCTAGAACTAGGATACTAACTCTGGATTTTTGAGTAGTCAATCACAAAGAGCACGCTGCCATTCTGATTATGTCTTCGACGGCAGCAAGATCGGCTATGGCCGCTGAAGTTATTGCGGTACAGAGACTATGGTATACTGGTATTCCTAATGCAGCCGTGTGCATATTCTTGATATTCTCATCTCAGATCTTGGGCTATGGAATTGCTGGGCTTTTGAGGAAGATCTTAGTCTATCCAACGAAGGTACCTCGGCTGCTCCTAGCCTCAACCGATATTAAAATAAAATATAAACTAACCAATCTGACTACTAGTTCTTTTATCCCGCAAACCTACCCATTATGTCCCTGTTAGAAACACTACACCGCCAGAAGGGGGGGAATTCAGCTAGACTGAAGGTGTTCTACTGGGCCTTTGGTCTCATTTTCGTTTGGGAAGTGATCCCAGAGTACATGATGCCCATCCTCACTGGAGTCAGCGTGTTCTGTTTAGCCAATAGAAACAGCAGTAAGTTATCCGGTTAAACATACTTTCGTATAGACTTGTGCTCACCACAAAATTTAAGTGCCATTCACCAATATATTTGGAGGTGCAAATGGGAACGAAGGACTTGGAGTACTCTCTTTATGCTTCGACTTCCAGTATATTGGGAGCAATGCTCTGTACTTGCCACTAAAAGTAAGTCTTCGATATTTTGTTTCTTGCCTGCGAAAATTGCAACACTAAGACCTCCTAGACTGTTGGCAACATCCTTATCGGCTACCTTCTCTGCATAGCCGTTTTCTTAGGCGTTTTCTACGGTAATATTTGGCGAGCTAGAGATTTTCCTTTCCTGTCACAATTGCTCTTTTCTCCTATTTCCAATGCAACATCGTACACCATTTTCGATCAAACAGCTATCCTTGACTCGAAAGGTCATCTAGACCCAGCAAAGTTGGAACTTGAAGGGGTGCCATACATGGCTGCAACATTTGCTTCGTATGTCCTCACTCAGAACCTGGCTATCACGGCGACAATCACCCACTTACTGCTCTACAACTGGGATGACCTCAAGGAAGCATGGTCCTTTATGTCCCTGGATAATCTAAAAGCCTTGACCAAGCTGTCAACTTGGACATTTTGGAAACACGAAGCACCCCCAGTAGACGACGAAATGGATCCACACTATAAAGCCATGCAAGCGTATACAGATTGTCCGGATTGGTGGTACGGCTTGATATTTCTATCTTCTGGAGTTGTTGGTCTTGTTTGTATTTATGAGGCACACTCAGGCATGGCGTGGTGGGCTTTTGTCATCACTATCCTGCTTGCCGCCGTACTCATTCTGTTCACTGGTGCGCAGTACGGGTTGACAGGTTTCTATATTCCTGTACAACCGATTATCCAGATGATTGGAGCTTATCTTGAACCCGGGAAACCCTTGACTAATATGTACTTCACTCTGTACGGATATAACGTATGTATTTCCTTATATGAGAGTAGCTGAACCAAGAGATTATTGCTGACATCGTTATTCTCTTAGTCTGTGGGTCAAGGCCTTTTTTTACTTCAAGATCTGAAGTTGGGACAATATGCCAAGTTGAGCCCAAGATGTACCTTCACGATGCAGATGATCGGCACTTTAGTTGGAGCAATCCTCAATTACGTTATCACACTCAGCATCACGACAAACCAACGTGAAATTCTGCTCTCCATCGAAGGAACGCACATTTGGTCAGGAGCCGTAAGTTACTAAGTCCCATTGCTCCCTACCACCAGTCTGGGCTATATCTAACCTCATATTTTCTTAGGGTCTCCAATCCTTCAATACTCAAGCTATATCCTGGGGGGCACTTGCGTCGCACATGTATTCCTGGGGGTCGACATACCAATGGGTACCACTCGGTCTCGTCTTTGGTTTCATAGCCCCAATCCCAATCTACATCCTCCATCGCATATTCCCACATCTCCACCTCGACTACATCAACATCTCAATAATAAGCTGGCACATAGGCTGGCTTGTCACCGGAATAAATTCTTCAATCTTCACTTACTTCCTAGTAGCATTCTGGTCCCAATTTTACCTACGTCGCTATAAGCCTGAATGGTTTCTAAAGTTCAACTATGTACTCTGCGCTGGTTTAGATGGCGGGACACAGGTTATTGTATTTATTATGACCTTTGCTTTCTTTGGTGCTAGTGGGAAGAGTGTACCGTTTCCCAGCTATTGGGGGAATAATGCGGATGGGAATATTGATTTTTGTATGATGGATCCGAGGAATGGATAGGATAGGGCGATGTGGTAGACTAAGAATAACTAGAAGGTATATGAGGAGTGTCTTAAGCACGACTTTATCTTAGATATCTTTTACATAGCCATGCTACTTACTACCTTGCCGTATACACTATTGTCTTTGCTTCCGTTATCCCCTTGGAGCACTCAATATCAATTACGCGAGGTCTCGCTCAGGGACTCAGGAGTTAACTTAAGCCTCAAGACTCCAAACTCACACCCGCAAAAAGAAGTAGATTAGTGATAAAAAAATACTCCATCAATAAGACTTGGATTTCTATCCTTCCCCTCCCCCTCAGTCTTTTCCTCTGGCGGGGGTTTACTATCATATATCACGTGATTGGATCTCTTAAACTCGCTTGCTGCCTTAGTCCTCTAGCCAATCGAACAATAAAATCTGAGTGGCATCCCGCCTAACTATTAAGACTACAACCATCTAATCTCAAAGAACAAAATGCCAACCACCCACCCCATCAACACCAACACCCTCACAGAACTGCAAAACGTCTCTCAACTAATCCACCTATGTTACCACCGCAACAAAAACCAACACCGCGTCGCAAAATGGTGGGCATCATTTAACCAACTCCGACGCTCCCTCAACAAACTAATAGCCGCACTTGAAGCTGAGATCCTAACTTCTTCGGCTTCCTCGAAAAGGAAGAAGAAGAAATCGAAAAATGGAAAGGATCTTGAAGGGAAGGAGAAGGAAGTGTCGGAAGTAGTGCAGAAAGTGGAATTTATGTCGGATATTTTGATACCGAGATGTTATTTGTAAGTATAGACTTTTTGTTTTAGTTTCAATCTTTGTCGGATCTTAAGGTTTTGGCAGTGGGTTGCTGATAGAAATTCTTGCCTGTTTTTTTTAGGAAATTTTCTGGCGTTGTAGCTGACAATCAATGGGCGACGCTTGGATTGTTTCTCATGGCCAACCTAGCGAGGATCTATAAATTGATTACTCCTTTTAGACGGGTTATGCTTCAAGGGGAAGATGAGGAGATGGTGATGATGGCTAAGGAAATAGAGGAGGATCTTGGGAAGTCGATTTCACGGGATGAGGTGCGAGACGGTGAGAACGAGGACGAGGATGGAGAGCAAGATCAAGATGAGAATGAGAGTAAAGTTTCAAGAAAAGATCTAAAAGTGGTAAAGGAAAAGAAGCGCAAAGCGTCTAGTCAAACCGCATCGGTTGGTTCAATACCATTGAAGCCTCCAAAGAAGAAGCGGAAGAAGGGTGGTGATGCTTTTGACGATTTATTTGACAGTCTTATGTAAAACGATCAAGACGTGCTTAATAGGACACGGTTATGTACAAGAATGTGCTTTGCATCTGACTTTTCCTGTGCCCATTCCAAACTTCTCACATGTATTTCCCCCCCGCCCAGTAAAGCATACTCCCAAGCCCCACATTGATACATAGATGTTGGCCAAGACTCCAAGCCATGCTATATAAATATTTTGGACTGAAAACGGTCCAAATAAATAGATGTGTTCTCAATATTGTACACGCCGCCATGACAAATAGTAAACTACACGTTACAAATACCGTCAATAATGCCAGATGCCTGTACATTATTTCCCTCTCTCCTCTTCTGCTTAACTTGAGCAGCATGAGGGTGGTTGCTGATGTCCAGAAGATAGGACCGCTCCAATTACTAACGAAAGTAAGCACTCCAACGGCAACAACGTTATAGCCACTAACACCATTGTAGGCGCTTGAGAGATCTACAGAGGAGATAGCGTTGGAGTTACCAAAGGCGAAGAAGGATGCGTGCTGCAGAAGAAGGGAGGTGGTCGTTATTTCGGTAAGGGAGAGATCTAGGAAGTTTAGAAGGTAGAATTGGACCTCAAAAATCAATAGCAATGGAATGTTCACGACCCGAGATTGTGTGATGAGAAGTAGTGTGATGAGATCGTGGATTGTCCGCATGGTGGCTGCATGTTGTTAATAAAAAACTTTGCTTAACTATTCAAGAAAACATACCACTTAAAGGGCCCCGGTGACTAAGTCCAGTCACTGTGATATATACTGCAGTAACGGCAATGCCAAGAAAGACAGTTCTTGCCCGCATAACAAGAGATACGCCACTTTCGTTGTCGGCCATTGACTTAGCCATGCCTACGAGGAGCTCAGGTGAATCCTCGTGAGCGAATGCCAACTTGAATGTGATGGCAGCACTCGTTAACGCAGTTGCAAGCAGCGCTGCAATGATCTTTGAGAATCGCGGGAAGCCTCGATTTGCGAATGACTGTAGATTCCATAAATATGTAGATGCCACCAAGATCCATAGGAATTGTCTGTGTTCTGAGAGAAACGTTCGAGCTATATCCGGCTCACCAGCAAATTTCTGGCCTGTCTGATTCCAGCGTCTCGTAACCCTTGCCGCGATAAGGATAATCGTGGTGGCAAAACTAAGAAGGCTCGCATTATACGCTCGTCTGCGATTGCTAAGATTCTGTGAGCACAGCATATTTGCAACGGCCGGGGCACACACCATTTGAACCAGAGCATCAGTAACCAAGCGGTTGTTCCCCAATACCAGAAGTTTTGCTCTTCCTCGACATAACTACTTGCAAACATCATCATTCCATATAAAAGTGATATGGAAATGAAAGGTGCAGCTGTTTTCGTCGAACGTGCGAGAGTCGGCCATGCTGCGGTAATAGCCAGGGAGAGTGCAAGGGCAGAGACAACTTGACCTAGTACAAGCTTGGGGACATCATAATTGCTCGCAGTGCCACTCATTAACTCCTGCGCCATTTTCAACCACTATACATCACTCCTTAGCGATTATACTTAATGCAGAAATAGAGTCTTACCGCGGTTACTTGTAAAAGCCATTCCTCACTTTCTTTCTGATCTCTCTCGACCTCAACCAGACCATGGGTGATGTTCCTCCATCCGCATGCCAACTGTTCAATATTAGTCAAAAGTGTGTCACATTCTTGCGATGGCCCTTCGTTTTGAAAAGACGGGAAAGTCGCCGTAACAACATTTAAGATTTGCCTTGCGTTACGAAGCAGGATCTGGATTTTGTCGTCTCCTATTCCTATCAGCGCTGATATCCTCGAATAATGGTTGATTTGTTACAAACTGTTCTGCCAGAAAGGTAAGAAGTCGATGAGGAAAGCCCCCAGATTGTTTTTCGGCACTGGAAACCCGAGTAGAGCTCCCAAGGTTGGAGCTATATCGGACTGCTCTACAGTTTTATAGTACTGAAAATCTTCCTGGAATGGCGCTGGAACTTCGACCGTGGAGGCTATGGCCTTGAGTCTTGGTGATATGAAGACCAAAGCGGGAGAGGTCTCTCCGGGTGCAGATCCTCCATGGTTACCAGCATCATTCATGCCATGATCTCCGCAAAGAACGAGTAGAGTTGAATTAAAACTGTCCTCTCTTTCTATAGCTTCATATACCTGCCGGACAATTCCATCCATTTCATGCTGTTTAGGAATCATGTTTGGGCTATTTGTCATATTAGTATTCGTTCAATGAAGGAGTTATGTCATATTCCATACCCTCGTGGGCCAGTCTTGTGGCCAATATGATCAAGCCCAAGGTAGTGCAGTACCATAGTGTTCCAATCATTGTTCTTGAGCTCATCTGGGACATGCCTGGTCACGTTGTTGTCTACCTCAGTAAAGTCCTAACAATCTGATATTCAGCTATCTGGCTAATTACGACTCCCCCAGCTTGACTGACCGAAACGAAGAAGCTTGAAGTACCATCTGCCCGGTCAAAAGTGCTCGGGAAAAGCTTAAGCCAAGTATCATCACCGTACATGACCATCTTCCCCGTCCCTTTTGCTTTTATCTGAGCTAGCCAAGTATCCTGTGTAGCAAGTGAGGAAGACGTATCAGATTCGGCAAAGTTCAAAATCACATCTAGGAAGGACGGTATCGAGCCAGTAGTGATTGCTTTGATCCTAGGCATTGTAATCGTTGGGGACGTAGCATGCGCAGTAAAGGGAATGGCAGCTCCATATGAAATGAGGCTAGATGAGAAAGATTAGAAACTATGATAGCTTAAGAGAATGGGCCTCGTACCTTTGGGTAAATTCGAAGCCGGAGTTAGCAGAATAGACAAAATCGCTGCTGCTGTCAGTATAGCCTCATGAATAACAGCTTGTATGATTGTGGGATAACTACCTCCTCAAGGCATCTACAACCATGAAGACAATCTTGTCGAAGGGCGCCGCTGGAGGAGGGCCATAATCAAGAACTTCATATTGTGCTAAGCCAGAAAGAAAAGGCTTGTATGGGAAGAAGCCGGCAGCGAATATCAATATTGCAATGGGAATGAGAGCATTCGCGGCAATGAGACAAAGGAGGGAAATCTGGGACATGTTGAACTTCTGCAACGTTTAAATTCGAATTCTGTGATGGATGTGTGAGATCGTGGCCATTGCTTCACGAGCTGAGGTTGTGCGTGTTCATGTTGACGTTGATGCTGAATACTAGTAGCAGGTAGTAATATTGGCATTAAGAAATGTGTCCAACGCGAGGCCATCAATGCCCCATGCTCCCTCAGCTTCCCTGCCTATTCTTATCGGTACCTAGATAAGGATCCACCAAAATTTATTGCGACAAGAGGTAAAAGTGGCAGAAGAGTTCCTCAGCTTGTACTAATGAAGGCATGTATGGCTCTTCAGAGGCTTCTTGTGCTATGATATACTCTACAAATATAACTATCCTATTTCTATAGGAATTTCATGTGTGCTGGAACATGTAGCCAACCGCGTAGGCCCTTATTCATGGCATCAAGTGAACTCCCCAACTCCAAACCAGATACCCTAAGAAACTCCTTTTGCCATGCCATGTTATGAGAATTGACCTTTCAGTATATCTTCTGTTTCTTTGATTTCCCTCCAACCCTCTTTCCAGCTTTATATTTGGGAAATACTATCGAAGCTTTGCGACTGCTTGCTCGCTTCTTCTCAATGCGACCTTTGCTCATTGATTTGCTGCTCTTAGTCTCTGTGTCTACTTCCATAGCTTGAATCACGGTCAGCTTAGTGTCCAAACCCGAAGGTAACGGATTCGAGCCAGAGGTGCCATACCTTCTGCCTCTTTGCTCTTGGCAGCAGCGGGCACTACATTGTTCTCCTCTGAAGCACCTAAAACGTCTGTTAGAAAGGATGACCTGCTCCAAAGATCCTTTCCCATTTGCATACCTTCCTGGATATCCATAACCGCATCTTCAGTTCTCTTAGGCTTTGGCTGGGAAGCAAGTTCTAATAGTTTCGCAGAGAGTCGTTCGGTGCGCGCAGTTTCGATAGGACCAAACACTCGGCTCTTCAACTTCGAGTTGTTTTCCTTTGTCGTGCTTGCTCGCGCGCCTTTTGCCATCTTGATTAGAATGAGTAATTGTTGTCGTTTATTGAAGGAAGGAGGCAAAAGTGTGGACTAGAATTATTGAAATCGAGGATCGATCGCAAAACTTAATGCTGTAAACTTTTCGGCACGGTGAAAATATACGTAGATAAAAGCGGCACACCAGCACAAAAATGTTAAGTGATTTATATGGCACGTGATATTCGAATACTAAAGCCCGGGCGTTCCTACCTGTTGCTCCTTGTTAAGTAGATGTTGACCTAATTGATGGAAAGATACCAGTCTCGCCAGTTTGTGTTTTTGATGACCCAAAATTAGTATCAAATCACTAACAGTTCTCAAGAACTCTTTTCCTTGGTCTTATCCTGTCCTGTGTTGCTTTTGGGCGAGCTCTGGAGAGTTTTCGTTTCCTTACCGCCTTCCTCTTTCAGCACTACCACACTCCGACGACCGAAGTAGGACTGCTGCACCAACATTCACACTTCCACTGCAGAAAATCACAGCCTAGAACCTACAACCTTTGTATAGGAACCAGAAAGCGAAGTTGAAAACGAAACCACCTCGCAACATCGTCCATCTTCTTTAGCCCAACGTTCTAAAGCCTTCGTTCTCCCTCTATATGTATTCGCGCCAATATCAGAACTTCTCCTGCTCATAGAGCACCAAGCATGGCCTCGATGGGGGGTGTCCACCTCGATCTGAATCCTGAACCCATCGTTCGGCTCCTCAAGGCGCCTGGTGGTATGGTCAACAAGAAACTACAAGATATTTGTATAGCAGAAGGCCTCAGCAAAAGTGGTGTCAAAACAGAACTGCAACAACGATTGATCGAACGTAGGTGTTCTTGCACTTCCTACCAATCTCCTTGCCATGGTTGCTACATCCGTCGCCACAGCTCACTTTCAACCCCCCCACAATATATACTGCCAAGTTCTAGAGCCTACGATACGATGCTATTCTATCTCTAACTAATATTTTATCATATCTACAGGCATTCAATCCCACGCGCGAAACCAAGACGCCTTAAAGTTTACGCGCCTCAAGGGCATGATCGAGACCCAGAACCCCAACTTTGCATACTCTGACTTGCCTGCGATGAACCCGTATGCCCCTCATGGCCCTGCTGCGATTCCCTCAGTATTCGCTCCGCAGATACCTCACATGGTAAACAACTTGCAAGGCTCTGGTGTTTCAATCCGAGGCCAAGGCATGAGTGAGTACATTGCTCGCATTGGTATATCCTAGATCCTAATAGGTACTAGATTTCGAATTCAAACCAAGCCCTTTCTATAAGTTGAAGGAGCAGATTGGAGAGGCGAAAACATGTCAGGGTGAGTGGAGTTTTGAAGCTACTTAAGATCTGGAGGTTCTGACAAACTATTCAGTAATGGCACACCATCGCCATACCGTGGCAATCAAGATCAAGGCTATGAACCATCCGATATTATCACGAGTTCCCAATGACCCGTCACTGAAGGTGATGATTTTCTGTTCTGGAGATGCATATGGTCGTCAAGATATTGCTTTCCCCCATCAATCCGAAATTAAAGTCAATACAGGCGAGATCAAAGCCAACCTGCGGGGGCTTAAGAATAAGCCAGGTTCAACCAGACCTGTTGATATAACCCACGCTCTACGGCTGAAACTTGGTAACTATGAGAATACTGTCGAGATGACATATGCTTTGACAACCAAAGTAGGTGCCGTTTCTCAACCGTCTCTTTCTCCAGCCTCACCACTCTCTTTATTACTCAAAAATTCAATATGAGCTCAGAAATTCCCACTGTAGCTGCCTATAGTTATGTTCCCCTATTGACTCTGAAACAGAATTTCTACATGGCGATGATTGTGGTGCAAACAGTGGCGGTATCCGACTTGGTCAAGAAGCTGGAAGAAGGGAAGAGGATAACAAAGGACCATGTCATTCGTGACAGTAAGTATTTATGGATATTTTCTTGGATGGTAGAAATACTTGCTAACCGAACTCACAGTGGTCAACAAAGCTCGTGATATTGATATACAGGCAACTTCAACAGTTCTATCGCTCAAGTGTCCCTTATCAACATTGAGAATAGACTTGCCATGTCGTTCAATATCTTGTCGACATAACCAATGTTTTGATGCCACATCCTACATGCAATTGCAAGAGCAGGGCCCCACCTGGCTTTGCCCGATATGCAATAACTCTGCTCCGTTTGAAAGCTTGGCAGTAGATGAGTACGTATCTCTGTGTATCGAATAATATCGAAATGCTCACAGTGCTGGCAGGTATGTTAAGGATATTCTTAAGGGTACGCCCAGATCAGCTGATCAGGTAACCATCGAACCGAACGGTACATGGAAATCCCACGAAAAACCGAAATCTGAGTCTCAGAACAGGAGGACAAGCTCCTTTGAAGACGATGATGATGACCTAGTTGAGATTACAAAGACAGGAGAGCCCACCCGAATAGATACTCCTCTCAGCTTCAGAACGCCAAACACCATTGCACAATCTCGAGAACAATCGACACTTTCATCAGCCCTCGTAGCCCAACCATCAAGCAACGGAAAGCGGTCAATTTCAGCTGTTATAGACCTCACCTCAAGTGGGGATGAAGATGACGAGCCGATTTCACGAGCACCCAAGAGGCAGAACAACGGTTACAATTCACCAAATGTGCTCCCTTCGTATCGGCCAGGGCAGCCCATGAATGGTTATCCCCGGGCTTAGAGCATATACGCAGAATTGGTCCATGTATCATAATTTGCACATATAGTGCTTTGTTGCGGATTTGCATGGCGTTATTTAGGTGGGCGAGGAAACTGGGGGAGTAAATTTGGCGTTTAAGAGCTTGGGTGCTTGGGGGTTGACACACTCGTACCTAATGCTCTCGATGAATGGAGCAGACCGTGTGACGATTATGTCCAAGCTAAGAGAAATAGTAATAAATGAAAAGATACCCCCAACAAAAATGAAAATATGATATGTGAAAAACTTTAACCTTATGCTTCTACAGCTTTGTACCCATTGGATACTCTAAGCTTCAGAACCGTGACTTCGGCACAACCGAACCTCCGTCTAAGGGAACTTGGTAAAGCTCCAAAAACAACACATCCAATACGCGCGCGACAACATCGTAAGATACGCACATAACCCAAAGGACTCATGCAACTACAAAACCTACCAGAATGTCATTCGATTCCCCGCTCCCACCGTACAACTCCTCTGATCCCAGTGCCACCTTCCTCAATTCCTCATGTCTCGACTTGATGATGATTGAACTGGTGCCTATGGCTTACCGGCTGGTGAACGAGGTTGATGGTTCCGGTGCACACGCAGGATCAAATGCGGGGGGGAACATACAGACACCGACGTCGCTACATGCTCGAAGTGGTGGTTCTCAAGGCGGTGGAGGAGGTAGCAAGATGGAGGAGGACGAGGAAAGGGATGCTGTTTTTTATCGACTCGAGATGTTGGGCTATAGAGTTGGACAAGGCTTGGTTGAGCGGTACGTTCTTTTCATGTGCTCTAATATACACCTTGAACTTGAGTAAAGGAAGGGCGGTGCGGTTCTCAGTTTGCAATTGCAGCTCATGGTCACACATGATGAAGCTCGTCAAGGACTCCTGACTAACATTAATTCAATGGCAGATTCTCCCGCGATAGACCACGCTTTACGGACACTCTCGATGTCATAAAGTTTCTCTGCAAAGACCTGTGGATGCTGGTTTTCAGGAAACAAATCGATAATTTGAAGACGAATCACCGAGTAGGTTTTCAAACCCCAATACCGTTGTCTGTGGGTCTAATGTGGATACAGGGCGTCTATGTGTTAACTGATAACTCTTTCCGGCCCTTTGCACGTATGAGTACCGAAGCTGGAGGCCAGGCAGTCGTGAGGGCGCAACCTGTAAGCTCCCCGTCCTGTTGAGTTTCGACGGATATCTCCAGCTGACGAGGTCAATACAGTTCCTCTGGTTTCCTTGTGGCATTATAAGGGGTGCTCTTGCAAGCATGGGAATAAATGCGACGGTGCAAGCAGAGACCAGTGAGCTACCAGGAGCAACTTTTCAGATCAAGAGCGTTACTGCCAGGCCTTAAAAGACGACCCATCGTGTATATGGGACGGTTACGAACGATGGCGTTTTCAACTTAGCGACATGGAAGGCGCTTTCGGTTTAAGGTTCACATTGCTGGCATTGCATGGGATGGTACGGCACGGAGTCATATAATAGGCATATAAAAAGTCACGCATCCGTGGAAAATGGTTCTAGACATGGATTTATTTTTGACTTGACACAGTCATTTTCCTTGAGATGCGCACGCAGTGCTTCTTCCGGCATATACCAAAATTTCCTCCGTCTTCCCAGCTCTAGCCTTGGCCAAAGAGAAACGCCAGTGAAAGGATTATTTCCCATATATACAAGGCCATCAGAGCCTATCTGGCAAGAGCCATCGATCAGTCGAGTTCCAAAACATGGCAGCAAGAAAATAATGAAGGCAACAAAGCCTAGTCAATGAAGGAACGGAAAGGAGAAGGGGAAGGTTACTTCTGTGGGGGTCCTTGGATAGCAAAGGTTACACCCTTCTGGATGTGACCGTTCAGGGCTTCTACACAAACGCCAAGGCTTGCCTTCTCTTCGGCACTGAGGTCTGTGAGCGGGTTGAGAGCCTTCTCAGCTCCGTTGGGCTATCTAATAGTTAGTATCAAAACCTTTACAATACGATAAGATGGCGACCTACGCCGAGTTCAACTGGTACAGAGAAGAAGTCGCAGCCAGTCTCCTTGTAGATGGCATCACCACCTGGGACACCTTGGAGGTAGATGAAGGTGGGTTCAACAATGCCCTTTTCACCGCTCAAGGCCTTGAGAACCTTCTCAGCGAAGCTATTTTGCCGTCAGTAATGACACGAAAGTATAGGTACTGTGGCAAAGTACCGGAATCCGGCATAAGCCATGGAAAGAGTAGCTGATCCAGCACCATCCTTGGCCTTAACAACCTCGTCACCACCGAATTGAACACGGTTAACCAGGCCAGCCAGCTTATCGGCGGGTATATTGACTGCAGGCTTGGCCTGGCTGAAAAGTGGAACAATGGTCTCTCCAGAGTGACCACCAATGACTGGGATATTCAAGGATGAGGGGTTCTTATTGCCAATGATTTCAGCAACAAAAGTCTCTGCTCGGACGACATCTAAAGTAGTGACACCGAAAAGGCGTTGTGCGTCAAATACATTCTTCGCCTTAAGAACCTCGGCAGCAATTGGGACTGTCGAGTTGACGGGGTTGGAGATGATAAGGATATAGGCCTTTGGTGCTACTTCAGCGATCACCTCGATAAGGCCCTTGACAATGCCTGCATTGATATTGAAAAGATCATCGCGGGTCATTCCCGGTTTGCCTGTGACCTATCAATCAGCGTGTGCTTAGAGGATAAGGATCTGTCTAAAACTGTGCATACGGGGAATTCCTGCTGGGATAATAATGATCTCTGCATCCTTGAAGGCCGCCTTTGCGCCATCATCTGCTGGCAGGTATCCAGTGACAGTCTATCTGCACCATCAGCTTCTAATTATATTATGTTTTCACAGTTTCCAAACGTACGGCCGGCGAAGAGATATGTGAGAGGTCTGCAGCGACACCAATGGAGTTGACTACATCGTATAATGCGAGCTCGGTGATAAGAGGGCATGTCTTGAGGAGGAGAGACAATGGCTATTTGTCGAGTCTTGTCAGCTTCTGCATCCTGTTTCTAATCATAGCTGAACTCACCTGTCCAATTCCGCCGGACGCACCAGCGACAACTAGCAGAACTGTCAGCTTGCCCTCGAGTTCGATATTTCAGCAGATGATAGCATACCGGCTTTGACCATGTTGGCGATTTGGGTTGTTTGATGTTAGGAAGCTACTGCTGGTCGATCAGTACCCCGCACCTAGCTGTTTGACTGCTGGTACTGCCAGCGTGCGGACGTGTGTGGATGGAGAGGAGACGACGTACAGAGTGATGGTGATGGTGATGGTGATAATGAGGATGATGATGAGGATATGAAGAGATTCTGAGTCCGAAGGAAGGGTCCGGATGGGTTCTTGTATTGGGGGCGCTGGTTGACGAGGGGTTGTTTGGTGTAGGCGGGCAAAGCTTCGGGCCAGTCAAACACAGGGGAAGCTAATACTTTTGAGCGTAGATGCGGGGCTGCGGAGAACGACAAAGGGATTTGATTTGTTCAGCAGTGCATGCGCAAGTCTTGGGGGAAACACGAGCCCAGCTTTCTCAAATTTCCTGAAATTCCTCAGTGTGAGAGAACTTGCTGCCATGTTGACGACAAACCCTTTTTTATATGGATCGGATGAGTATCGCACGCTTGGCCGAGGCACAAATTGTTCGGAAACGGTCGGGCGGACTAGTATCAGTCAGTACACGCAACATCCCGTAGATGACCGTGAACAGCCAACACTACCGGCAACAGCAGCGAAATCACAAGCACAGCGGTGGTAGCCGACCCCTACCAACTCGCATAGTTCGTGTCATACGTTGCGCAACTAAATGAAGTAATTGCCTGTTTTGGCGTCGGCATCGCGCCCCCTGAGAGTTTAGACGAACCCTCTCGACGGTCAGACATAGCTTCCACACTAGGCTTTCAGTCTCATGCAAACACAATAAAATTCCATTCTCAAGTTTCTTAAAAAAAAAATCACCAGCATTAAGTTATTTAAATAATTACCAGGTTGATATTGCCTTACGAATTGCCTTCCCTATGAGAGATCATTTTCATTGGGAGAAGTGAGTTACTCAAATCCATCTCTTATTTCTAAATAGATAACTATTGACATGGATCTCTTATAACCAAGTTCTTACGTTATGTCTTGGATCCCATTTTTCTCTCTGAGCCATCTAATCGGGTTTGTAGTAACTTTGTCAAATGCCATTGGAAAAACAATCCCGTCCTAACTTCCACGTGGTTGATCATTGTGTATCCTTTAACTTCTTCAGCTATATAATAATGCTCTTGCCAAACAGAAATTCTGTCGCCAAGCCAATTGTAAGCCAAAAAGAACAAGAAGGGATAAAAAGGGGGGGCTTAAAAGTCTGTCTCTGTTGTTCAGCCAGTATTAATATTCGTAGGTAATGTGAGATATTGACTATGGCTTTTGTTCATGTCAGAAATGATGGTTTGATCAGGCACAATGATTTGGTTGCAATAGAGGAGTAGTGAACCTTCCGAGGGAATCAAACCGTTAAGAACTATCTCAACAAAGGAAACAAATTATATCTTTGAGATCGACTCACCTAGGAGTTGCTGGTGCTGTAATCAAATTTTTATAACTGACTGTTACTAGAATCAAGTGTCCAATTAATCGCATGTCTGTTCAAAAATGCGCCGACGAAATATACCGTACCTCACAATGTTAAACTTGCTACTAAGTACATGATGTCACCTGATGTTACACCCTCTAGCACCACAGTCAATGAGTTGTCGGGTACACAGTGACCTTAATGCTTCTTTATCGACGGGAAAGTTAGTGGTGTTTTCTAGCTTGTGCGATAATATCTCAAGCAACGGCTATTATATTTATATTACTAATATCCCTCTCTATCCATTTTTCCTGTAGATGAGATGCTGGACGATTTAAAGTAAAAATGCCGGGTACTAATGCTGAATAAATTTCTCCGTGGTCAACAAAGCCATATAATATTGATCTGGCCAGAAGAATGTGCTAGATCACCTTCATTTCTACTATTCTGAGAAGGAGGTTCTCGCGCCAGACAGGGATCTGGGCTCTTCAGGCCTAGGTAGTCTTAAAGGAATTGTTGCAGCCCCTGAGACCATTGAGACGTTATTGACCAGACATCACTGGATTAAAGGTAGGGAGGTTGAGGGCTCCATCCGTCCTAAGGGGCGTGAGTAATGTTAGGGACTAGCAAAATACTGAAGGTCCCCAAGTGTATGTGAACACTTACTTTGTTTTCTATGGACATATTTGCTTTGATTATTTGTCAGAAACGTGTTATTCAAATTAAAAAAGCATTTGTAATTAGTGTTGCAGGAGCTCGCTTAATAGAAAAAGCTCCAAATATGTGATATCATTCGCCAGGTTTGCTTGCTGTGAGTTAAGGACGTTGTATTCAGGGACGTCCTTTGTATCTATATGAGCAGCAATTCCAAAATTTAAGAGTGGATTTTCCATAAAAATAGTTGCTCTTGCTAATCCCTAACTAAATTTCTATCTCCAATGTAATGTAGCGAGAATACTTCTCTACATAGAGGTTTCTGGGTTACTTGCTGCATCATGCTGGCCAAAAAGGACACATACAAGAGAGACCTACCACAAGGGCTACAAGACTCAGTACCCCATTCCAGAGATATGTTCCGGCGTCAAAAGCCTGTATACTAAGACCTCTCAATCTTATCGCAGAAAATGGCATAGGATCACAGCGATCTGTAGAAAGCATACAACGTTAGGTCTGGAGCCTCTACCTGGATAGCGGTCGGTCATAGCTCCACCGCAGAAACAGAGAATGGAGCACAAATGGAATACTTCTTCCATAACATAATTGATTGCAAGCACTGATTCCCGTAAATTCACCAGCCTTTCCCCCAAGAACTTCGACACGGTAACAATTCTGTAGCCGTTCATACGGCTTAGCCAATATTATTATTTTGACCCTCGTAACATTATAAGACAGAGCATAGAAAGGTTTTCATAGGATCTAAATAGTCACTATCGAAAGAGAGCATTGCGGTGGTTTTTCTAAGTGTAAAAGTCATTCAAAGTACAGTACACAATAGAACGATAAGCAGTGTGCAAGTTAAGGTAGGACGTCGATACAAGGTTTGCCGGCGGGCAAATTTGCCGAGGGACCCTGAAGTAAATATCCTCCTCGAGACATCATCATCCTCTTCGTACCTGCCCCTGCCATACCTTACATACCTCGCCTCACATCTAGCCATACGCAATCACACAAACCTGTTCCTATTCCTACTACAGAGGCTAGGACTTGACATAGATATGCAGCGTGCACTTTCACAGCGCAGACCTATTGGTCGTTAACATGCATGCAGACAGACTTCGTGCAGTTTGCATGCCCTCGTGACAATAATTGAAATATTACAGTATGCAAGACTACACTAGTATGTACTCAAACGAGGTGCGATCGACTAGCATAGATACTTTTCTCGACCTTGCACATAAACATGAAGATCCTCTCTCTCCATGGAATGGGCACAAACATCGAAATTTCCGAACAACAAAGTACGCCCTTTCGATTCCTCATCAACATAGCATCTTTTACTGCTTTTAGCAGACGCCTGGGAGATGCCAAGGACAGGACAATACCACTGAGCAGAAGTGCATTACGCGTCCCTTTTCACCATTACCTTTGATCGTGGTGGTCAAAATGATATTTCAAGAACCGAGCATAGATAAGAGAGTAGTGGAATTGGCAGAGTCAAGGCGTTAAGCCCGACTTGAAATGTGAGTGTGTACCATTGCTATTGTCACGCCTAGGACTAGGGAAAGATAGTACATCATTTCTGTGATTTAACTTCTTAGAATAATGGCACTTTACTCAGCAAGCTCTGAAATTGCTTCATGCTTCATTCCTCATACTTGCATATCCCACGAAAACTGGGTCTGGAGAGCGTCTTGGATTTGATTGTGAATTTGCAATGTCGTGCTTAACCCACTCTGTGCAAGGGAAGCTACTGAGGCGTCCATAGTTCTTATACAGCCGAGAATAGTTCGCGCCTGCATCAGATTTCCATCGAGTCTCTTCAGAAGTAGTGCATGGTTGATATGCCCCACGCTATAACTACTCCTCTCGGTCCAGAAGTGACAGACCTCCAGCAACTTTAAAGTGGCTACAATCGCAAGTGCGAGCAGCGCAGTATCTGGAACGGTGACGCCGTGAACTTGTGATGTCAGATTGCTGATCGCTAACATTAAATCATGCCCAGCAATGTCGAGTCTCTCTGCTTTAGATCGCAATAGAACGGGTATGCTCCAGTCTGTGCACCCATTATCTGACTCGCTGCCTTTGAGTTCGTTCATAATTTCTTCTAGCTCCGAGCAGGTGTGTAGCATGGATAAAAAGCACGTCGTCCCTGACTCGGGATTGTCAGTGGTGTGCTTGACATCACGAGGCTGGGTCGATCCAACATTTGGAGGCGTTGTCGAGTATGTATCAAAGTCGGCCAGCATGGGTGTGCCGACCTTTTGTGATGAAATACTTGAGTTGCTAACGGAGGACAGTTCTGCAAACAAGTTAACATCCTCCTTATTTACACATCTCCTAGATTCTTTAACCTTACCTTCGTGTGGCACTGTAACATCCAATAACCCGAGATCGAAGCCGCCACTTAAGCCTAGCTGTGTTTCGTCATCGTGGTAGTGGTTGAGAGCCAAGATGGACTGATTTAAATCATTCGAAACCTGCCATTCCCTAGAGAAGTTGTTGGAGCTAGAGCTTGAAGGCGTACTGGGAGAGTCCGAAGTGCTCTCTCTCATTTGGCTTTGTATCTGGGGGCCTCGTGGACGGCCCACCTTCCGGCAGGGCGTAAAAAAGCACGCGCGATTAGTCGAAGAACATGGCTCACAAGAAATTGCTCCAGCAGAAAGTTTGCATCTTATCTTCCGTTGATGACAAGCATCGCAGGCTGAGCGGAATCTTGGAGGTTGTTGGTCAAGCTTTTGTGCGTGAGCTCGGCTCATTCTATCGAGAATTGACGTATCGCCTGTGGATAGCTGTGCTCTATAAGTGCTCTACGATGTGCTAATATGGCCGGATGAGTAATGGCTTGTAAAGAGCAACCAAAGTTCTTTTTGCGGAATTGTGAAGCTGCTACAGCACGGCATGAAAGAACGAGAGCATGTGGTCTACATAGGTGCCAGATATTCTCTTGACACTGTGTTGCCTTGCGTACAGGCCTAAGAACGACCAAAAATCATAAAAGCCCACTCAATCACCGACCATCTACAAGTTTTGGTCTATTCTCTCCCAAATTCTCTCTGCCTTCAAGCTGAACTCTGGTCCTTAGCCAATCAGATAGCTTACCAGACCTCACTGTAGGACCTCGGTAATCTTTATCATGGTTACAATTTAATTGCACCATGGTCAGTATAACTGCTACCATAAGACGTATGTCCTTCGGGGACTAAGTCTTTAGTGACACCACCATTATAACAATGTGTCGAGAAGGTGCACCCTGTACCCAACTATACAAATGCTCACACCCGCCGATACCTGTCTAAAGTTCTTAGCCTGAATTTGAATGACAGCTGGAACTACGTCAAATAACATACTTCTTGTAGGTCTAGAAAAGAAGAGAATCCTAACTCGAAGCACAATAAACTTTAGCAAGGCCACCGTATATAATCCAATGTACGAAACAGAACTTTGAGATGCGTCGAGTTTCTGGTCGTTGTTGTCACACTGGCAGTCGGGATCGAAGGATGTGCTACAGTAAGATGGCTAGGCGCTAAACGTCTTTCCGTGATACTCTAGGGTAGGTAGGGACTCGCAGATATTCGAATCTGCTGCCCAGCCCTACCGCTGTACGTCTATCTCAGCCTAGAGCCTCATATTACTTTCCCACTTTCCCACTTTCAGTACCAACGTGTCAAGTCAACCGCTTACACTTAGTATCTGCATATCTTCCACCCACATGCACGATACGCCTCTCTTAAAGAGAATCTGACTGCGTTTTCGATCTCGATCTCAACTTATTTCATCGTGGATAGTTGCATTCTAGGCGCGTAGGAGGGCTGAGGGTCCGCTTCACCGCAGACAATACGTGTAGCGAAGTCCGTCGATACGAGTTCCTGTATTCCCGTTAGCTTACCTCCTTGGCAGCGTCGGATTTAACCCCATGCATGTTGGTAACATAATGTTCCATATGAGGAGGTGTATCGTCACATGATTAGTGGCAGTTACAGAATAACAAAATATTCACCTCCTCCAACTGGCGGAAGTTGGGAAGCGGTCGTCGCCAAGGCGTGGGCGGAATGGGACGTTCTGTCCGAGTCTCATAATTCTGTAGAAACTTCGGCATTAAGCGACCAACTAGGACAGAGGTCATTGACAGTGTCAAACTAGGCTAAAAATACAGCCAATAGTCAAGACAAAACCCAAGCTTTCCCCCTCCGCAAAGTCAGGAAATTGAAGGCTTACAATCCGTCTCAAAGGAAGAATCGAGGAGCCGGAAGCATATCACACTTTCAGCGAAACGTTTGATCAAGGACGGGACGACGTTGGAGATACTGTAAATTTGATGGCAAAGATAAACCCTAACAGAAGCAAACAGCTTGAATGGACTTGGCACAAGAAACGGGGAAGTCTAATAATTCCTTCCCTAGCGGCCTCTTTCCGTTTATTTGTCTCGATATACGCCAGTTTATTTTCTCACATGAGCTTCCCGAGCAGGCTAGAACTCTCCTCCGTAATTTGATACACCAAGCAGTACGGAAGTACCGAACAAACTGCCGACTACCTTTCAAGCACCGTCTAGCCTAACAACAATGCCAGCTACCTCCGGCACATCTTTCTTCAATCCCTCAATTGTCTCACCCTAAATTCTCTTCCTTAGTTTCCTCTCCTTCAGTTGAAACAAGCGGGGCAGGCCTATATCCCCGTGAGAAACAAGATTTACACATTAATTATATCATGTTTCCAAAACCTGCCATGTGCCTCTTCTCCCAAATTAGCACCACTAACCAGCGCCCTTACTCCCTGCTTGGCGATTCTCAAGAGCAACGTACCATATTTGACACACAGGCCCCAGGACAAACCGAAGTAACGAGAATATCCGGCCTCGTAGAGTAGGGAGCTTTAGATTTGGCGTGTGAAGCCAATGTCTGCATGACATACATAACAAAAAGCTTTGAGGCCCAGTATTGCTCGTTAGGCTTGAACCCATGCTTTGGTATTATACGATATGGGAAGATTATCTACCTTCCTACGTTTATGTGGAATAACAACACTCTTATACTTATCAGAACTTATAAACTCTAAAACTAGCTAATCAGCCATCGTCTTCTAGCCCTCAACTTAGGTAATAAAGGTATGCCCAATAATACTATACTTAGTATATTACCCTACAAGCCTTCTTCCTATCTATGAGGCGGGCTCCTGATACTTAATTATGAAAATTCTCCGTATTTAAAATCGATCCTCTAAATTATCAGTATCTCGGCCTGAGCGGCGAAATTCTTGATGCTGCTTTAAAAATTTATGTCTAAGGGCTATACTAAGATGGTATCTTTCTTGCACATTTATTCTTCGATAGCGGCCTTAGCTGCGGTACCTTTGGAGAGATCTCGGACCCCGAGGATTATAGGTGAGACGTTAAGGGAGGTAAATTTTAGTACTACTTTGGCTATTACTAGAGCTTATTACGATTATATTCTTTCCTTTAAATGAGGTTGTTAGATTAGCTAGAGGAACCTCTTTATAGAGTAGGAGATAGAGGAGACAGAATATGGCGTGTTATAATGCCCCGGGGTTTAAAGTCTAATAAAATAAATACTAATTCACCATAATAAAATCACAAACCTACCTAGTACTATACTTTAAATTTAGGTTTATTCGTTAATTGAGTTAAGGTCTTAAATCACTAGCCTATTACATAGAACTTAAAAGCAATATTCATTCGAAATGTATAACAGCAAATCCCTTACAGAGGTAACGAGGAAACCCACCAACGTACGGATAGTCGGAGGTTTCTCTACACCCTTCTAAAAGTACCATGTTGCTATGCTTTAAGCGGCAACCAGTTAGCTTTCTAGCAGCTTCTATGATTCTAACCCTTTGCTAGCAGCAAGAAGCCTGTAGCAATCTTCAGTGTACCAAGTAATGCACCTCTAACCTAATATGGTGTGTTGTACTTTTAGTTAGAGGCAACTTCTTGCTTTTGGACCTGTACAGGAAGTTTAGAAAACTAAGTGGCCTCTTATACTAGTAAGAAATCCTTTAAGCGATGGATCGCACTCGCTAAACCCTCGTTAAAACTGTGCTATTCTTTGGCGAGCTTGGCGAGTATGAAGGAGACAGCGAGAAAACATCTGAGTTTATCAAGATTATCTCGCCCTTGGCTTTATTGTCGCACTGAATAACCTCAATTTCAGTAAGCCATGGGTAGTTTTCGACTGGCATCCACTACGCTCTCTAGGCCTCGATTGCAACATCTAACATTTCCTGGCATAGAAGCCTATGTTATTAACACGCTCTATAAGTATCGTAGAATGCAGCTGGTAACAGAAGCAGAGCTTTAACGTGCTACGAAGTACCGAGCTTGTTAACAAGATTGTAGCGAAAGCCGAGAAAGTTTTCTTCTAGTTTATTGTTGTCCTAAAGAGTTCTCTTACAGAGCCAAGTTCTTAGTACCTTATATACAATTCGTAATTTTAGAAATACTAGGTAGAAGCTCATTTGTACAGCACTTATATAGAATAGCTTTATCTGGGTATTCTAAGCGAGCCGCCACTATTCTCAAAACTTCTATATACCAGGTTTGGTTGGCCTGCACTACTCAAGCATCAGCAGGTTTTCCTATATGAGCCATCGCAGCATTGGAGACAGTTTAGCGAGTGCCCGACATGCATTCTTATTAAAGGTCAGCCGCTCCAGCATATCGCAAACCATCACCGAACTTGAATACAGGATTTTTAGTATCATATGGCACATCACTCCTGCTCTCATTAACTGCATCCATCGATCTGGGTAGGTCAAAGGGGAGTTTGCCTTCCGGATTTGCATTTCCAAACACAACATCGATACACGCGCGTGCATCAGCACCGTAATTGACAAGCAGTGCCGTACATTGTTCTGCAATTTCCGGGATGACGGCTGGTCGATCGAGATATATATCGACGATAGTCGAACACGAGGAGAAAATGGATTGGAGACGTGACAGCTCGGATTGAGAATAGGCAAGTGAGCCAGTGTGGAATTTTTCTTCGAAGCCGCCGGGTCTGAGCTCGTAGTAGCATTTAAGGCGAAGGATAGCAAGGTTGGCGTCACCCGGGTCGGAAACAATTGTAATATCTTGCTTGGATAGGTGAGTATTCAAAAGATCTTGTGACAAACCCTCGAGGTAAAGCTTAAGGGGTTTGCCAGACAATTTTATTGGCAGAATGCCGTTATCATTCTTAAGAAGAGTGAAGGAGCGGCATTGGGCATCCATTCCTTCAGCACAGAACGAGTCTTTACCCACAATTTTTGCTGCCGCTTCGATATCAACAAAAGGATTGTCGAACAAGCCCAACTGGAATTTTTCTCGAATCAAGCGACGGACACTTTCGTCGATGCGAGATTCAGGAATTTGGCCCGATTCAACAAGTTGTATCACCAGTTCAGGACGACTCTCACCACCGAACTGGTCGCAACCTGCATCAAGGATCTTTTTGACTCGTTCAACTTCAGAGAGGTGTTCACAACCCCATGCACGAGCAGGCAAGTCTTGGCCTAGAATTACTGCATCGGTGATCAAACCCCAATCTGTGCAGATAATGCCATTGAATCTAAGCTTGTCGCGTAGTATGCCTTGTATGACGCCTCTGTTGAAGGCAAAGCCAACTTCTTCGTACTCAGTTTCGACGGGCATGCCGTAGTATGGCATTATTTGCGAGGTGCCAGCTTCAATAGCTGCAATGAATGGTTTGACGTGGTACTCAAAATTATTTCCTGGGTAAACTTGCTCGCGACCATAAGTGAAGTGAGCATCTTCTCCGTCCATCTGAGGGCCGGCACCAGGAAAATGTTTTGTCATTGTTGAAACTGATTTATTTCCAAGCTGGTTGCCTTGAAAGCCATGAATATAGGCTTGGACGAGCTCGGAGGTTAAGTCGGCATCCTCACCGAATGTGGCATTGATGCGGGCCCAGCGCGGTTCAGTTGCAAGATCAACTTGCGGATGAAGGGCACAGCGAAGGCCAACTGCGAGATATTCCTGCCTTGAAATGTCTGCAAAGCGGCGGACAAGCTCTTTGGAGCGGAGAGCTGCAAATCCCAGGGGCTCTGGCCACTGAGAGAACACACCTGCCCTGAAACTGGTTCCAACATTCTCTTGAAAATGATTCCTTGGATCTGTCGAGAGCGTGATAGGGATACCAAGCCGAGTAGTGAGAGCTAGTTGCTGAAGGCGATTATGCCATTCTGCGGCGGCTCTTGCGTCCTTGATGGCGCCCACCAGATTGAAATGGGTCATCAATTTCGACTGGACGAGTTCCTCTGTGCTAGGAATTCCAAACGATGGATTCCCCGGAGATAGTGCTCCTTTCTCACCCATGGAAATCATGTTATGGAACAGCTGTCCTGACTTTTCAGAGAGAGTCATACGAGAAAGGAGGTCTTCAACCCTTTGGTCTATTGGAAGGGACGCATCTTGGTACGGTAGTATTGCCAAATCACGCATTGCCGTCATCTTAAAATAATACTGATTTATCCTACACCAAGGGAATAAGTATTTGTTCCAGCGAAATATTTAATTACTAGATGATCGAAGGGGATACAAGGTCGCGAGTCGAAGTTATGGTGCCCGGCTAAATTATCCAACCACAGCAAATGATTTTGGTAAGTGGGATGGATATCCACACAACACGAACATGCTGGCGTGGTAGAGGTAATGGGTCCAAGGATGAGAACCAGTATTCCGGAGGTTGGGGGACACGATTAGACAGGCCATTGAAACTTACGAGATCCTCCGTTGTTAAGCAGGAGGAGACTTGGAAGCCGTTATAAGCATGGGAAGGCTCTCGTTACCTGCAGAACCCCGATTATCTGACATTGTTTAACCTACTATTGACAGTGAGAATACAGGCCTCTCAGAAACAAGTCTCCATGTGGATAATTGTGATTCAATGAAAATATTTGTCTGATGCAGAAACTAGATTCATTCCAGCCCCAAACTATGCTTCGAAGAGTACCAAGTACATGGTAATATTGCACAACTCCTCAAGAACCGCAACTTTTCCGTCAAACGATATGTCTATGATCTACAGACCTCATTTGAAGTTGATTACGGTGTTGGAGGCCGTCTCGAGGTTTTCAATGCCGAATACGATGCAGTACCAGGAATTGGCCCTGCCTGTGGTCACAATCTAATTGCAACTTCATCGATCGCTGCATTCCTAGGTGTAGTAGCTGTCCTCAAACGGGTTCATATCGAGGCTGCCGGAGGCTCCTCTTACTTGAAAAAAAAATTTAAAGGACGTCGACGCATGTACGATACTTCACCCGGGATCACCTCACAAAGATCCAACCAAATCAGGCTCAGCATACGTCAAAACAGCCGCCATGAGCCGGCCTCTCGTTGACTTCACTGGCAAACCTGCACATGCGGGGTTGGCTCCCTACAAAAGAATCTATGGAATCATCACAAAAGGTGGCGATGCTTCACAAATCATGCCCGCCGACATGGGTCTGGAGTATGATATACGTAACAGGACACATCAAGAAGTTCTGGCCCCCCAAGCGAGTTTTAAATTGCGTCGACCTTGCTTGACTTGCCACAGAATGCAAGATCCATTATCATGAGTAGATCTCCATGTCAGAGACTTGCAAGCCCTCAGATTACTTACCTACCACCCAGTTCCGCCGGCCATGCTGAACTGCGGCCTAATCTAGTTCTCTGCAAGCTTTACGCTGACGCGCTGGACAACCTTGGTGCAGGTGTGACTTTCGATGTCTCTGAAAGCATTGGTGCCTGCCATCGACATGAGTTTGTCCTCCAAACTTGTACAGGGTGAGCTCTATTGACAGGTATACATCTCCAGGAAATGCAACATGTACTTGAAAGTGAGGAGGTTGCGAGAGATGTCTAGGATGAGTTTGAAAGGAGAACATTCTATCTGAGAGTTCTTGGTGTAATTCATCGTTGATATCTTCGAAGATGGATACCTACCAGAGGCTCTGCAGATGATTTTCATACTGAGGATCATATTTTAAATTATCTCAGGATATATTATAACGTACAGCCTCAATTTCTACCCTCCTTCCTATATTTTGCTGAGTCCTGGGAACTAGGTCCAAGTGAATTTTAAAAATGCCAGTAGTCATGTAACTCCTCGCACAGTTGCACTAGTGAACATCGCCCTCAATTGCGGCCACGAGGAAAGGCCTTTGCAAAAAACCAAAAAAACCAAAAAAACTTGATGACCTAGGTTTTCTAATCGCTCGACAGTGTGAAGAGTTTCTTCCACTGATACATAAGCACATGGACTCAGCTTTTCCCCTGAATCAACGACCGGTCTCCAATGCCGACGGCGCTCTCTCGATGGCACAGGCTTCCTGCTGAAAGCCCAGGCACATTGGATATGCAAGCGCAAGCATCTGTGTGTGGCATGCAGGATGTTATCCATCTACAACCGAATAAGCCTTCTAGGGCAGAAGACAAGGTTGGAAGTAGACATAGGTGCCCTTTTTTGACCGACTCCTAGGATGCAAGAACAGTGCCAGCCATCACGATGGCGTCATAGCATCCTCATAGGGATATCAACTCACAGGATCTCACACAGTGCATTTATGGCTGAGTCGAACGAATAAATGTGTTAGGTTGTATGAGTTGTAAGTATTCAGCACGGAACAGAGGTCTAGCTAGGTACGGCGAACTGGGCAGGCAGAGATAGACGACGGTTCGTAACATCCAAGGCTGCTCATTTTTCTAATTACAACAGCAGGCTGTTCCAGCCAATCAACTCTGGCCCTAGTTGTGAAAGCGACCTATTGTGGTACTCTCTTCATGACCCATTTGGTATGGAGGTCGCTGTACTCGTAATGTACTCATAATCATGAGGGATTCAGAGTATCAAACAATCTTCCTTATTTCGAACTCCCAAAGTGGACACTGTCTTCTATCCCCATTACATTATTGCAGCAACCACAGCCTCTCGCTCTCATCAACTCTGTTGTTTCAATGATGGTTTCTACAGGAGATGTAGCTGGACTTTGTGCTTTTGACGAGAAGTTGGCTACACTGTCTATGTTAAGCGAAAGAAATTAGTCGGAAAGATTGACAAGCAGTATGTATCAACTGTTAATACAGTTGAATTTATGTAATAGGCACTTTAATGCCACAAGGTAGTCTGTAGCCACAGGGCCTTATACGCACTAGATGTTAGATTTGTAATCTAAGTAGCAAATAACATAAGTAGCAAATTAGCTACAACTAGACCATTCTAGATTTATATTACTAATTATATATTAGTAATATAAATAAAATAGATAGAATATGTATATAT
>JAJONI010000309.1:0-28173 GCA_022190145.1 Pezicula rhizophila
AAAAAAATTAGTTCATAATTGCTACATATATTATATTTAATTGTCTAACTATCTAAGTATGTTCTACTCAAACCTCAATCATCTCATCATTATCACAATCCAACACAATAGCCCAACTCGCCCTCTCTTTCTGTTTCTCTTTTTCTTTCTCCTCTTCCCTTTCTGCCCTTTCTACACTTTCCGGAGGCAATTCACCAACCTTCAAATATTCCATATAATCATCATATTCCTCATTAACGCCATATCCCTTCTTCAAGTCCTCCTCACTATAAACTAATTGTACTTTTTCCTGTAACCTCCCAGCAAACCCATTCTCATAACCTTTACCCCCTTCTACCTCAGCTCCCCTTTCGTATCGCGGAGTAATACAATCCTCGCTCGGACTTAACGTCGACTCATGATTTTCACTATAAGTACATTCATCTTCCGGCAAAGCAGAAGCAGAAGCAGAATGAAAATGGATTTCCTCCTCAGAATGTCTTTTCGAATTCTCTGTAACGTTTGAAAAATTTTGATGTGGTGGTAATATCGAAGAGGGAAGTGTAGGACCATGAATAGGTTGAAAACTATTCGTAGATCCTCCGTATTGAGAAATCAACACATCACTACTACACCAACTCAACATCGCCTTTTCAACAAACGTCCTGGCATCCAACCTTGCTCTCCTATCTTCTACTTCTTCACCCTCCTCAACCCCATCATAAAGGTCAAAATCTTCTAAACTTAACATCTCAATATCGCAATCTTCTCGTCTTATTCGTAGTGGTCTTGTCCATTCGCCATTTGTTCCTAGTGCGAGGGATCGATCGACGATGAAACAGGTCCACCAGATTCTCCTTTCGAGTTTGTGTTTTGTAAGGGTGGTGTAATTAGTGGAGTTGTAGATTGACCGATGGAGTCCTAGGCTGTAGGAGAGGGAGATGGCGAGTCCTAGGTAGTGGTAGGCGTCTTTTTGAGAGGTAGCGGGACTTGGATTTGGTATTTGGTAGTGTGTCATTAGGAGGAGGGATTGAATTATCGGGAGGCGGTCTATGCAGGTGTCGAAGTCGTAGAGAAGCTATATTTATCAGTCTTACCTCCAATAGACTGAAACTGCGAGGGTCAACTTACCCTCACGCGATTAAAGAATGCCTTTTGAGCGCATTCTCTCGTCCTATACCCCTCGTCTCGTAGAACTCGCATACTTACAAATCCAATCGCTGCGAACATGACAGCCTGAAATAAGAGGAAGTTAATTCTTTCACTGGGCTCTTTGACTATGTCTCTCGCTTTCCCAATTGATCTATCATGGCCCCATTTTACAGTTGTAAGAAACTCGTCAAGATTGAGCAATGGCATACTACCATGAACAAAATCGATATATGCTCTTAGTAATTGGACCTGCATCTCCTCGCTTGGGATGGTGAGCGCATCTCGAATTTTGAGGTATGAGAGATCTGATGGATCCAGACGCGAGGGAAACGGAATGAATATGGATGGGAGGTCGAGAGAATCAGGTCCACTCGATAAAGGCGCTGAAGCAAGAGGTGGGAGAATCTGACTCCAGGACTTTTTTCTAGATGCAAATCGCGCGGGCGTGACTTGGCAAGGAGTAATTGTTTGTATGGGAATGACCTCAGATAGGATATGTTCAGATATCCTCATTCCATGTGGTGCGCGAATATATCTCTGCGTGTCCTGTGTATCTTCCCCTGTTGGCAGATAGCAATTGTCGGTTGCAACCCGCATGTTTTCCTCTCGTGCTCGAGCTGCCCTGTCATGAAAGTTCCGGTCAGCTAGAATTTGTTAAATGAGGGCCGAAAAGGTCCCTTCTACATGTATTTGCATGGCCCATGAGATTTGTTTTCAACTCACGGGTCTATATATGTCAGGACTGACCTCTGTCTTCTGCTCAATGGTAAAATACACTCAACCTCGTCATGCTCACAATTACTGCACGGCGCTCCATGAGCTACGATGTTGCAACGCACTTTCCTAGCTCTACATGTCGTACAAGCCCTCGAGCTTCTCTTCTTCCCTCTCCTCTTCGAAATAGGTGATCTGGGTCCAACTACTGGAGCCAATGTGTGTCGAACAGGCTTCGGAGAGAGCAACAATGAAAGCCTTCTATAATCTTCCTCGTCTTCGGGTTGATGATCCATCTCGAAGTCTAAATTGTAGCACAAGATATTGTACGGCTACTTGATTCAAACAATATGAAAACAAGCTGGGAGATAAGGTAGGTTCTAGGTAGGTATAACAATGGTTGCATTTAGAAATTCACAAAACAAGCTCGTTCATGCCTCTACCATCTAAACATATTTCGGGAGTGTTGCATTGATTGCATTGAGAGCTTGAACAAGATGTGAGAAAATAAATCGCAGAAACTACATTTCGACTTCAGCCTTGCAGGAGGCATGCGGGCCTTGCCTCATTCGTTCATAACTAGTCCACTACTTGGTGATTGGGAACAGAAGTCGGGTCAGAGCCAGCGAGTCAACGGTAAATGATTGCCGGCGGGGTACGAAGTACAGTACCTATTCCAGGGCTCAGAACCGCAAACCCATCCCGCCTTTGAGTCAGCTTTAGAGTTTGCAACCGTAGTTTTGATTCAAGGGCTGTGTAGTGAGTGTATTGCGCGTAACGTAAATTTGATAGAAGATGAGATAGTAAGGAAGGATCGTGTTTCTGCTGGGTCATTAGGGCAGTCTCGCTAAACTACAGGGCATCAATGCCTGGAATTGCCTGGAATTATAGTGATTACGGGGCTAGGAAGGAGGAGAGAATAGGGGCTTCATTTGCCGAGCTTAGGATTTAGTGACTTGAGAACCAACGTTGAATGCATTATTTCCGAGTGAGAATGTAAATATGGAACTAAACACACCATCATGATGGATACCCCTGCTGCTGGTACCAGTATATGTAACTTTTGTTTCTAGGTCTTCGAGCATCGCATTCTACGACTGAAGCCAAATTTAAGATCTCTTCAAGACATGTACAGTAGCTTCGGACCTTGGACGGCGAGCCCTAAAACAAAGAGTTCATTCTTCACTTACATACACACTCTCTGCTCATATATCTTCTGGTCTTAGACTTCGAATACTACATAATAATTAAGAAGATATTTCATACATCATGTGAGAAGGAATCAAGTAACGGTAGTTGTGTTCGAATCTCTTTAGTACCCCTCCTTATTCCCAAACTGTGTCGTGCTTCCCTCAATCTCATCCTGTCGAACACCTATTCTAGCACCATTCATTTTTCTCGCTACATCACCTGTGAGATATTCGCCATAGTTAATTGTAAGGCATGCAGCTATAATTGCTACACAAGCAAAAGCAATAACAGCGTACCACACATATCTGTATCAATTCGTCAATAAGAGAGAGCACCAAACACTGCTTGAAATTGAAGGGATAAACATACTTAAAAGCCTCTGCAGCCGCCAGAGAATTAGCAGCACTAACCGCCGCAATAATCTCCGCATTGATTCCAGGAACTTTGCTCAATGTCCCAGCAGTCAAATTCGTATACAGATCTGCCAGACTAGTCTCTGGTAGGCCAGAATCCAACGCAGCAGGAGTAACTTTCTCAGGGACAAACTTGGCTAATTTATTAGACAAAATGGTTGAATAAATTGCAGTTGCAACAGAAGCACCAGCGCTTCGAATTGTGCCCAATGTACCAAGAGCAGCACCCAAGTCCTCACTTCCACAAGCAAGGGGTGCAAGTGCAAGTGAGCATGTTTCAATGACTCCAACTGAGAAGCACGCCATAAACAGTAGGGCAATACCTCGAGTTTCTTGGCCTGGTAAGAGCGATACCATGGAGGCGGAAAAGGCCATAAGCGAAATGCAACTTATGATTAGGATGTATCGGGATTTAGGTATGTATTGACAAAGTACGCCTCCAACCATTTGGCCTAAAAGGGTGGCTGAACCGACTACGCACTAGTTTTATGTTAATTGAAGAGGAAGTAGCGGACGATAAAGGGGAGACTTACTGCAAGCCAGCCGTTGTGGGTTGCTGACCCAGGGAAGAGATATGCCACTTGCTCAGGCCAGAGAACATTCATTCTGGAATTGCATGTAATTAGCCCTGTCCATGTTGACATGAATCTATATTCTGAGAGGAGGGTCACTTACGAATAGTAAACACAACTTCCAACCGTGGCAGTAGTGACCATTGCAAGATATCCGCGTGATTTGAATAGGTGCATTGGTAACAAGGTATCCCCAGGGTGTACATATGCATCTGGGGTTTAAGTTAGCTTGCATGTTCACAAGTCGATGCCACAGCCTCTCAACGAAATAACTCAAAGTTTTCAAACAGAACGAGCTTTGTGATGAACTCACCGTACAGACCAAAAATAATCAAAGTCACTGCCCCAACAACAATAGTAGCAATAACATGTGCCGAAGACCAAGGATAAGTACCACTTCCCCAAGAAAGTCCAATAAGAAAAACAGCTAATCCGCCAGAGAATAAAAACACCCCAACAAAATCCGTTCTCCTCAGTTGTTCCATTCTCGATCTATTCCTATGAAGCAACTGAAAAGTAGGAGGATGATAGAAAAAGTAAAACAGAATTACTGCCAATCCCGCAACTATGATATCCAGGTAAAACGACCATCTCCAGCCAGCAGCTGTATTAGTGACCAGCGTTTGAGCAATAACCGGTCCGAAACAAGCAATTTCAAAACTCGAGAAGAAAATAGCTGAGATCCATAGCGGGCGATGTTTATTCGGCACCAGTTCTGCAATAGCCACCGTGAAAGAAATCTGAACAGCTCCTGCAAGCCCACCAAGAATATTACCTCCTATGATACTCTCAACGTGGGTGGCTGTACCAGAAACAATCGCTCCGATCAAAGCGAATGCATTTCCGACAATGAAAAACCAACGGCGGCCGAATATATCAGAAAGTCGACCGACGAGGAGGAATCCAACGCTTAGGCCAAGTGTGTATGCCAAAGCAACCCAAGTGATGTTTGGCGATGGCCCAATATCTGCATTAATTAACGCCAAAGAATTCGATGGCATGATCCAGCCCAGATAGTTGCTGATGTTGGCAAGACATAACGCCTTTGAAAGATTAGAAGTGAGTTATTAAGTAGTGACGGTGAACTTGGAACTTACAATGACTGTTCCGATAAAGCCTGGGCTTAGATAGTAATGTTTTGGTAGGTTCTTACCAAGCGCCTCTTCGTCGATATCGTATGTATCTGTATGAATGGCCACACCGGCTCCTCCAGCCGCGTGTGTAGCCAGCTCGACATGCTCTTCTTGAATATCTCTCATCACCTCATCTTTCGATTTGTCTGAAGCAGATGCCATAATGAATCCGTTCTTGTACGACTTGGTAATTTTGCAGAAAATGCTTCCTCAGAAAAAGAACGAAAGTTGACGCAAGGAAACAATTTGATCCTATGTTTCTTGCCGAGTCGTCCGCAACTTATAAAAAAGGTGGCTATATACTGATATGAGTAGTAATTGCTATCAGATATCAATATTTGCCTTTCTGGACGTTGTGGTAGGTCACCTGAATACTAAAGGTTGATGCGTTGGTCAAGCTACGTACAGTACCTACAAAACTTTGTACGCCGAGATGGGATTTCCCCGTACTATGTTGGACCCCATGGGGTTGCTCCAGACCGGACCGACACTCCAATAATAAAAACTGTCAATCGTACTCGGGACGACAATTCATTGCCCGGCAGGCATGTACTGTATATTGGGTAGTTCAAATCAGTTAGTGTAAGCACCCCGGAGTTGTAGCTGCGCTAAGGCCTTGCCTTCCCCTGAATAAGCGATGGATATCATTTTCCGACTTTGCACAAAGTTCAATCAACCGTGCAGTAATTTACCATAGAATGTATGGGCTCCCTATCGCCGGAAACACCTACTCCAGTTGTGGCACATTTCTGAAATTCACCGCTAGAGTTCAGCGAGTTCTTGGTTAACGACTTGCAAAAAGTCTAGCCGAAGTCCAGCCAAGGATAGCTTCAGGCATAAAGTCCCGAGGCACGGATGTAGTGGGGAGCTGTCAAAATGTGGGGTTAAGCGTGTTCGGTTTGTACTGTATTTGTTCTGATGAAGATCTGCCAATAACCAAAGAACAACATCGTCGTTTCTCCACAAATGGCATCATTACTCAAGGGAACAGCATTCATTACAGGCGCAGCTTCAGGTATGCTCATTAAGCTATATCTCTATACTCACAGATTGTTCTCGTTCTGTCCAACTAACCCCCACTTTAGGAATTGGACAAGCAACAGCTTTTGCTTTTGCAAAACATGGCGTTAAAGCTCTATTTCTCACTGATATTAATGCTTCCATACTGGCTGATACATCCAAGTCACTCCGTGACAAATATCCAGATGTTCAAGTAGTGGAAAGGGAACTCAATGTCTGTAACGAAGCTGATGTTGAGGCGAGCGTTGCTGAAGCAGTTGAGAAATTCAAGAGGCTTGATATAGCTGTGAATGTTGCAGGTATTGGAGGTTCCGGAAAACAAACTCATGAGACTGAAACCAGTGATTGGATGAAAGTTGTGGATGTTAACATGCACGGGGTATGGAGATGTCAGAGAGCGCAGTTGAAATGGATGATAAAGCAAGAGTGAGTTTACCTATCGTTCTTGAAGTAAGACGTCAATAATTAAGACATCAATTAGAAACCTGGGTCTAAGAATAGGTCGTGGAAACATCATCAATGTAGCCTCTATGTACGGCCTAGTCGGAACACCCGCCCATATTCCAGCAGCCTCATACACGGCTACAAAACACGCCGTAGTAGGCCTCACGAAAAGTGATGCTCTGGTCTACGCTTCTTATGGAATTAGGATCAACGCCATCTGCCCTGGATATGTTGCTACACCACTGATAAAGGGGATGACCGAGGCAGGAACTATGGATTTGGAGATCACGAAGACTGCGATGGGAAGATTAGCTGAGCCGGAAGAGATTGCTGACAGTATTAGCTATTTAGCCAGTGAGTTGGCGAGCTTTGTTACAGGCAGTCAGTTAGTGGTGGATGGAGGTTACACTGTGAATTGAGATATTGAACTTCCAACAATTTGTCTCAGTGTTTGACTGTCTTGGGTATCTCATTCTCAAGAGTGAGCATAAGTGTTAATACCAGTTCTCTACTTCCCCAACTGCCTTTCCAACTAAGTCCGATGAGCTTAAGATGCCTCTTCTTCCAGAATCCAGATGCATAAAATCAAATAATGCAGAATCTCTCAGAGACGAGTGTTATTTACTTTCCGCTAGTTTACCGATAAAGTCTCAACACTTTGACGTGGAGCGCCTATTTAACTGCCAGTTGTATGAAAGACATAAGAACAGCCAGCACGCACATATTGCTACAGATCACCTGGGACAACTTCACAAAGGATTCAAACGAGATTACTATCACAAGCTAGGGTGTCCCAAGTGTCCAATTTGCTTCTCACAATGAATCTAAAGAAGAAATTCGAAGTCATGTGGGAGAATCACCAACATGAGATAAGGAACTGCATGCACGTTAAAACCCACATGAACTGTCACTTCATGTTTTCCTCCTTACCACGTTAAGATCTGGTAAAGGAAACAAAATTTATTACGGAGAGCCTTGTTATCGTCACTAGTCAAGAAGACATTGCCAGAGAATTGACTAACTAGCTGAGAAACTAAATAATCCAATTTCTACATAGCTCCCGAACTTGGCGCCAGAAACATATATTCCAGCAACAAGTACCTCAATCTATGTGTTCAATTAAGAAGTTATAAATAAAATTACCCTAAGATCTACACAAGACTAAATATGACTTCTAATCTGCACCTCCTTCTCTTCCTTCTTGGGCATCCCGGAGAAATTAACGCCATCAGTCTTCCTAACCGACCCACTCCTCGTCAACTTCCTCCTCTTCCCACCTCTCGTAGCCGGCTCATCATCATCCTTCTCCCGAATATAATAAGCCCAATCAGCAGTATCATCTAACTCAGTCTGACTATGCCCATTCCCCAACCAAGCAAATCGATTTCCCGAATAAGCAACCTCCCAATCCTCCATTCTTAATTCCATCATAGCTTCAATGTAGTGAAGTGTTGATCCAGGCCAGAGCGCCGTGATGGGTCCATCTGGACGATTCTTATACCATGAACGACAGGGATCAGCCCATACCGATCTCGTCATGAAAGCATCTTTGTGTGCGATAAAATCAGCTACTGCTTCGGGACGGGGAGAAAAGGTGGAGATATTATGGGTTTGGAATCGGTCGATTAGTTTGAGCATGTAGTCTGCTTGTGCTTCTGGATTCTTGTCAGTCTATATACTTTTGCGGGCTCAAAGAGTTAAAATAGTTTGATGGAAGGGACTTACCAATTGCCGAGAGAACAGGACCATTACCAATAGGACAATTAGGACCGAGGAAAATTAAGTAATTGGGGAATCCAGCTGCTGCGAGTCCTAAGTATGACTGTGCTTCGTCTTTCCATATTTCTTGGAGGTTTCTTCCATCTGGTCCGACGAGGGGGAAGCGTGGTTTAAAGGTAGTGTCGAAACCGGTTGCGCAGATGAGGACGTCGACAGGATATTCTTGTCCGTTGTCACATAGACAACCTTTCTCAGTAATCTCGTTTATCTCTCCATAGATCACTGATACGTTCTCTTTGCTTAAACTTTCGAGATACCCAACTCCTGGCGTCAAGCGTCTGCAACCAACATGCCATTTTGGAATTAGCTTTTCTTCGAGGAACGTATCGTGAAGTTTCTCTTTCATCTGTTCTAACATGTAGTGGTGTGTATCATCATTTGGTTTCGTGTCTCTCAAAAAGATACCGAATTGGCCGTTCAGTCCCCTCTCGATATTCTTTCTATACTCAAGTAGTTCGCCTGCTTTAGTTGCGAAATTCTTCTTTTCTTCATCGCTATAGACATGTTGTTCTAGTCCTTGGACTGGTGACACCCATGTTGGTTCCCGGATGAAAGTTGTGACGTGCTTAGTTATGGGCTGGATCTTCGGTAGGACTTGAATACCAGAAGATCTGTAATAGATTAGCTAACTTGCAAGTTCATTTTTCACAGTTCGATAAAGCATACCCGTTTCCAATAAGACCGACGTGTTTCCCTTCCAAGCTCACGTTGTCATCCCAATTCGCAGTGTGCAGCAAAGTACCCTTATATTTATCGAGTCCTGGAATAGCCGGCCATCTCCAATTGTTCAGAATCCCACCGGCATTAATCAGTATGTCGCAGTGTGTTTTGATTTCGTTTCCAGCTTGGAGATCATGGACGGTGATATCGTATCCGCCAGTTGTCTTATTCCAGTATGCACCTGTTACTTGATGTGATGTCTTGATATATTGACCAAGTGCGTACTTCCGTTTAAAATCATCGAAGTACTTGTATATCTCCTTGCTGCTTGCATAAACACCAGACCAGTCGAGCTTTGGTTCAAAACTCCATGTGTAGTTGTGAGATGGAACGTCGCAGGCACAACTAAAATCCAACATCTGTTAGTTAGTCTTATTGTATATGAAACCTTAGTTGTACGTTTAGGAACTCATTGTACCGACCCTGGATACCTGTTCTCGTACCATGTCCCTGAAACCTCAGGATTCTTCTCGAAAATCGTTAAACTGAAGTTCTTGAAATGTCGCTGTAGTTTATATGCGAGTAAAAGACCGGAAGCCCCTGCTCCTACGCAAGCAATGTTGACATGTCTTTCCGCATGTATTGGTCCATCTAGTCTTCGTGATGCTTGTCCTCGTTGCGATGTTGATATTGGAATTATGAAGTCTGTCATTTTGGAAGCGAAATGGAGGTGAAGCCTTGCGGGAAAAAGGCCATATAACTTAGCTTTGTAAAGATGCCGTGGAAATCGTCTTTATAATCTTGGACAAGTAGCAGGCACTAGGTGACACAATGTCCGTCTAAGCAATTAGCTGAATTATTAATAGCTATTTCAAGACAAAACATTTGTTCGATGAAACTGAGGATCCAGCTTGTTGGGATCCTGTACTTTGAATCGTGGGAGTGTTTAAGCGCAGTAATGACAAAGTCATTCCCGTCTCGGCCTGGTTTCTTCACTGTTGGTTCGGGTGGTTATGGGGTAGTATTGGGGTAGTATAGGGGTAGTATGGAGAGCTGACTCATTGATTTTGGATTAGTTGTCCTACACGGAGTCATGAGGCAGCTAAATTGAAAGTATATGCTCCGAGGAGATCGGAAACTTGTACTACTGCACTACTGCACTACCGCATTACCATACCTTCTCATACGCCGAACAAGCCAGAAAGCCAAAACCTTCTGCCACGGCTGCAACCCACACGGCAAAGGAACAGTGAACCGACGAAACATTATCTCCATGCAGCTATGATGCACTGATGGAGATGGTCTTACTCAGCTGATATTCGGCTACTGTAGAGGGGTAACGGTAGCCAGCCAGCCACGCGATATCAATCTGAGAAACTGATTTGCCTTATGAGCAGTCATACCTAGAGCAATGCATGCATCTCCAGGGTTACAATAGCTGCATGGGAAATCCTGGGGAGGAAATCACCAGAGCGTTGGGAACAGTGCCTATAGCCTACTAGACCCTCGAGTCAGGACTAGCGATTTCACGTCAATTCCTGAGTCAAGTAAATCCCGAACTACGACGCTGTCCTCGGTTATTTTCAACTTCTATCCTACAGTTCACCTGCCTTTCCGCAAGCATTTCATAACCATGGGATTGGTGGGAGACTTCATCCATTCAGCAGCACAAAAGCTAAAGGCGTAGTATAATTAGATGCCATCTCGGGTCTTTTCTGACCACCGGGAAATGTTTCCCAGAGCCCTGCCAAGATGGGCTTAGTGCACTAACCCCACAGTCCAAGACGATACGATGAGATAGACGACTTTGGCTTCGGATGAAATCACTCCGCAAGTTCAGCCTTGAGGAGAAGGCTGTCCTTGTTACAGGAATGAATGATTGTTCTTTCTTTTGCATAGCAGTGTTCAACACTTCAGCAGTGTATTCGTTCGGTATTCGTGTTTTTAGTTAATCATCCGCTTATCGTGAATGTAAATCGAACTCCAACATCATGTCTGGAAACCACGCATTAGTATTTGGTACGTATCCTCAAAGTACTGCCCGATTACCCTATTACGCACAAAATTAACATAATAAAGGTGCAAGTGGAATCACAGGATGGGCCATCATAAACCAACTCCTCGCCGGCTATCCCTCAGCAGATACCTTTACCAAAATAACAGCCTTGACAAACCGACCTCTAACTCCAACCCAAGCACAATGGCCTTCATCTCCAAAGCTGCAAGTAGTAAGCGGAATCGATTTGCTCACGCCAAAAGGCCAGGCAGGACTAGACGACGAGATGAAAACCAAAGTCCAAGACCTCGAAACAGTAACCCACGTCTATTTCTTCGCCTACATAATGGATCTCAACCCAGCCAGTGAAATAGCCACGAATGTGAAACTTCTCAATCGCGCCATCACCTCAATTGAAAATAATTCCAAGAACCTTAAATTCGTCGTGTTACCAACTGGCACGAAAGCATACGGTGTTCATCTTATACAAGATATGCCATTTACACCCCCTCTCCAAGAATCTCTACCCCGACTCGCAGAACCACATGCAAGCAATATATTCTACTATTCCGTAGTCGACGCCCTATCATCTCTAGCCCAAGGAAAATCCTGGAAATGGTGTGAGGTTATGCCAGACATGATAGTAGGCTTTGTCCCGAACAACAACATCTATTGTCTAGCACAAACGCTAGCAACATACCTATCACTCTTCGCAGCCATCGAAGGAAAAGGCGCCGTTTGTGAATTTCCCGGCACGGAGAAGAGTTGGCAGATTCGGAGTAATGACAGCTCTCAGGATACCGTAGCCAAATTCTGCATTCACGTCTCCCTGCATCCAGAAGGCAAAAATGGAGAACGGTATAACGCAGCTGATAACGCAACACCATCATCCTGGTCCAAGAAATGGCCCATAATCTGCGAATATTTTGGACTGATTGGTGCTCCACCACCGGCTGGTGGTTCGGGACCTCAACCTGGGAAATATATTGAGGATCACTTGGAGGACTGGAAGAAGTTGGAATCGGAGAATGGTTTGCAGACGGGACGGGTGGGCAATGAGAGGAGCTATGGTGGCTTTCAGTATTTTATTATGACCATGTTTGATTTTGATCGGCATTTGGATCTGACGAAGATGCATGAGGCATGGGGGGAGGCAAAGGAGGAGAGGGATGAGAAAGGTGCTTGGTGGACTGCGTTTGATCGTTTTAAACGGGCTAAAATCATTCCTTGAGAATTCAATGGATGTGTGTCCAGTCTGTTATGGCCATATGTTTGGAGTTAACGAGGCATTTTTTCTCCGTCAAGGAGTTACTTTATGATGCCTGGGGGATCTGAGCAAAGTACATCCCTAGGAAAGCGTACACGTATCAATCCGCTCAATTGAATAGAACAAAGTGCATTCCCGAAGAACGCGTATACGCTAGGCATCACTTGAACTCGATATCTCTATACACGTAGGTACCACTTCTGATACACAAAAACACATCTTCATCCAAATCTCGATCTCGCCCCTCCCTAAACATCCTCACTAACCCCCCAAAAAGTCTCATACTCAACCCCCATCTTTTCCGCCAGAGCCTTATACCTACGCTGATAGTCACGATTCCTCTCCTTAAAGCCTTCCGCAGTTTTAATCTCATCACGCCCAACTTGATGCCGATGCGCACTATCAGGGCCATCCGCAATCCTAACAAACCGTGCATACGTCCACATCTCAGGTAAAGGAGTATGTTGAGTTAATCCCTGCCCTCCATACATCTGCATACATTCATCAATAACCTTGGTCGCCATATTAGGAACTAAGATTTTGGATTGTGCGATAGCGTAGCGACCGGCTTTGTTGCCGTGGATATCCATCGTATCTGCTGCGTTGAGGACGACGAGGCGAGCAGCATCAATCTCGAGGCGCATCTGTGCGATTCTTTCAATGTTGCTGTCAAATTGGCCGATGAGTTTGCCGCGAGGAGTTTTGCGGGTGTCGATACTGCGGATTAGGGCTAGTTCGTAGGCACGCTCACACTGCCCGATTAGACGCATACAATGATGAATTCGACCTGGGCCGAGTCGTCCTTGAGCTATCTCAAATGCTCGTCCTTCGCCGAGGATGATATTCTCGACGGGGACGCATACATTCTTGTAGATATACTCCCCGTGGCCCTCAGGGGCGTGATCAAAACCCATGATCGTCAAATTTCTTACTTGTGTAATGCCAGGTGTGTTTGTAGGTACGATGACCGTAGAGTGTCGATTCCACTTGTTTGGATTACCAGGATCGGAACAGCCCATGAGGATGAAGAATTTGTTTTCTGCATTCCATATGCAGTTTCCGTATAGTTTACGTCCGTTGATCACGTACTCGTCTCCTTCTCTCGTGATGCGGCATCCAATTTGGGTGGCATCTGAAGAGGCAACATCTGGCTCTGTCATCGAATAGGCTGATGAAGCAGTACCATCTAAAAGCGGCTGGAGCCATCTCTTCTTTTGCTCTGGCGTGCAGTATTTTGCTAGAAGCTCAATATTTCCGGTTTCTGGGGCGTGGCAGTTCATGGTCTACCTGCAAGTCAGAACAATGATTTTGAGAGCTGGAACATAACACACCTGCTGAGCCCAGTAGACCCTTCCCATAATCTCGGCACAACATGCGTATTCCAAATTCGTCAATCCTGGGCTCTCTTTGAAATGATTTGGCAGGAACAGATTGAACAACCCCTTGGCCTTCGCTTTCTGTCTAAGTTCGTGCATGAGAGGCTGAGTTGTCCATCTCTTGCCCGTCTCAGCTAATTGAGCCTTCATAATAGGCTCTGCTGGTATACATTCTGTCTCAACCCAATGGTAAACCTGCTGAATCTTCTCAATTGCTATCGGGGAGAGCTTTGCCTTTACCCAAGGAGGGATGCGCGCAAATGCTGGCCCATCCATAGACATTGTTACGTTTTGATTGAAAGAGAGTGAGTTCAATTGCTGATATTCATGTCGCTGTTAAAACTGTAAACAGACAGCGCGGGACATGAGATGTCGTCGGCAATCGGTTCTGTCTGGGGTAGCTTCAAGCTCTCACTGTAGCCGAGCCCGAGCATGTAGCCTCGCCTCGTTCGTCCCCGAACGGTGGGGAAGTGGGGTTGGAAACCTTTAACCGTTGCCCGTTGCCTTGAACCTGCACTGCGAGCTCGTGAAGATCCTCCACAAATGAATGAATCATCATGGTGCAACTGTGCTGAAGTGTTGGATAAATTTTGATTACCAACAACACTCTTCCCGGTCATCAACTACAAGCGACGTTTCCTATCTATCTATATAAAATGAGTTCAATTACTGACACGGAAGGCTTTGCACAACCATGGCTAGAGGCGAGTATATATTCTCAAAGAACGATAGGAGGAAATGCTGAAAACAGAACCCTAGTTTGAGAAACATCTAGGGGAACGACTTATCCTCTATGGTCCCCTCGAAAATATATTCAAGAAGTTCGAACACATCGGGGCATTACTGGGGGCTAAATGTGTCTTTCCAGCTGGAGATCAATCAGTGAGGACAGAAGACAAGGAGATCTCGCCTGGTTTGAAAGTTCGAGTATATACACCTCCTAACTATACGACACCGAAGCCTGTTTGTATATTTTTCCATGGAGGTGGTTGGGCAATGGGAGATCTGGATGCTGAAGATGTCCAAGTCCGGAATATCTCAAAAAGTGCTGAGATAGTCATTTTGTCTGTAAACTACAGGCTTGCACCTGCGCACCAGGTTCGTAAATCAGGTTTATTTTGGCGCTACAGTTGATTGTTTTGTGTGATGTAATACTTCTTGAGATTTCTATACTCCCTAGATATGCCTCGCCCCTCATAAATTCTGTCTTAGTTCTCCTGAAACCCTTTGAAGAAACATTGCTAAAACGGAAGTGAAAAAGTTTCCTTGCCAACTTGATGATGGCCTTGCCGCTTATAATTGGGCGTTGGAAAACTCAACTACCCTGGGGACAACACCAAATAAAGCTGTCATTTTCGGGACTTCCGCAGGCGGAAATATAGGACTTGGATTAGCATTACGGCTGATTGATGAAGGTCATGGCGCCACGGTGCAGGGAGTCGTTGCGGTGATGCCACCCACCGTGAACCCTAACGCCGTGCCAGACAAGTATAAATCCCAGTACACATCTTACGTCGATCATTCTGAGCACACAATTGATTCTACATCAGCGATGGAAGCATTTCTTGGTAAGTTTGAAGACATGTAAATATGAATCTTAGCTTGGCTGGCTGATACTGGGGAAAGATGCTTACGGAGCGCCGCCAACGAATCCATATGGATCACCACTTCTTCATCCACGACTAAAAGATATTGGAAAGGTGTACATGGTAGCAGCAGAAATGGACACCCTACGAGATGATGCAAGGCTAATGAAACTTGCTTTGGATGAAGCTGGGTATGTTCCGCTAAATCACGAACCGGCAATAACTAACACGGCCAGTGTGCCAAACCGATATGATGAGTACGCTGGTTACCCACATTGGTTTATGGCCTACCCGTCAGAACATCTAGTGCCCATACAAGCTGAATACGGTCGTAACTTGAAGGAGGGGTTTGAGTTTGTACTGGCATAGACAATTGTAGAATAAATACCAATAATAATGCAATGTTCAAAATCAGCTACTCATTAGACTGATTATTGGCTTTCAAGATCAACGGTTTCGTATTAGAATTGCCTTAGGACTGAGGCTTTATTCGGGATTTAGGGCACAGAGAAGGAACTTTCCACGTAGAGCCCAAGCTGATATAACAGGTAGAATCTTGACTCAGAATTCCAACAACTAGTAATCTGCTTGATTCAGGTGGCGTGGGGTAAAAAGAGCCCTGGAAACACTTGATATTACCCCGCGGCGGGGTGTCACAGCTAGCGGATCACACTGTGCGTCCCACACCACTAGCCCTCTCGGTCTGGGTTTCCCGTTGCTCAGGACGAGAAAGGAAGACTAAAGCAGGTGCAGATATGTAGTACAACGGTTCATCCGGCAAACTAGTGGACAGCTTACTTGAGCTCAACACCATACTAGCCACGATACATATTCCTCTCATCTGGACAATTGGCTAAGAGTGAAGATAAAAGACTCCCAACCGTCTGAAGTTTCAAGAGCTCCGTGGATAGCAGTTCAGAATTGAAGGAAGACCGACCAAAACTATGGATGCCATGCCTGCGACAAACGGCCATACCAATGGTAATGCTAAACGGCCAATCCGCATTGCAGGATCATCTGGAGGCTTCACGGATAGACAAAGAGCTATCCGTGATCTGGCAAAATGCGAGGTGGATTGTATAGTTGGAGATTGGATGTCTGAATGTACCATGTCATGGCATGGAGCTGCAAAATCAGCAATCCTCGCAAAGGGAGACACCGGAGATCGACTAGGACTTTTTGATCCCTCTTTCATGGCAAATGTAACCCCAGCTCTTCCTCTACTTGCTGAGAAGGGGATAAAGCTAGCTGTCAACGCTGGAGCAAGTGACACAGAAATGTTGGCCAAGACGGTCGAAGCGGCCGTCAGAGACGCTGGATTGAATTTGAAGGTCGCTTGGATTCAGGGTGACGAGGTGTTGGATGTTGTGAATAGGTTGTTAAAGCAAGGAGAGAAGTTTGAAAACATTTGTTTCGGGGGTGAGTTGAAGGACTGGGGATTTGATCCCGTTGCAGCACAGTCAGTTACCTTCTTTCTATCCCACAAACACGTCTGACATATTGATAGATGTTATCTCGGAGGTGCTGGTATAGCAGAGGCTTTAAGGCAAGGAGCTGATATTGTCATCTGTGGTCGCGTTGCTGATGCAGCTCCAACGATAGGAGCATCCATGTGGTGGCACGGGTGGGATAGAGAGAAGGACTTTGACCAACTAGCGGGCTCTCTCATCGCTGGCCACCTCATAGAGTGTTCGTCGTATGTCTGTGGTGGATACTATTCTGGATTCAAGGACTTGTTCAACGGATGCGAAAACATAGGGTTCCCTATCGCCGAAGTTTTCTTTGACGGTAGCTGTGCAATTATCAAGGAGCCAAATACTGGAGGCGAGATCTCTGTAGGAACAGTAGCGTCGCAATTATTATATGAGATCCAAGGGCCACAATACTACGGTTCAGACGTGGTGGCAGTTTTAGAAGGTGTCAAAATGACGCAACAGGGCAAGGACAGAGTGCTGGTGACAGGTATCACGGGGAAACCTCCGCCAACAACCACCAAAGTTGGGATTACAGCATCAGGCGGGTACCAAGCAGAGTTCCATTTCCTATTTGTCGGTTTGGATCTCGATCAAAAAGCAGAGTGGACAGAGAGGCAAGTCAGAGCTTCGATGGGAAAGAACGCGGAAAGATTTTCCTGTCTGAAGTTCACATTAAACGGGTACTCCCCCGAGGATCCTAGAAATCAAGACGTCGCGACTGTCGACTTTCGGGTTTTCGCCCAGACTAAAGACCGATCCTTAGTTGTGAAAGATACAATTGAAGTGCCAGGATTCAACAGGTGGTGCCTTGAAAACTTCTTGCAATCATGTCCCGGAGCAACTATTGAGAATGATATTCGTCAGTCAGCTGGAAAAGAGTTCTTCGAGTATTGGGCTGCACTTCTTCCTCAGAAGGAGATTAGCCACCGAGTCCAGAGTTTATGGGATGGAAAGATCACTGACATCCCCCCAGCAAAGTCCATGGAACTTTATAGCAGCAGACAATGGTCATATGAGACCAAAGACCCTGTTCCTCTAGAGAAGTTCGGTCCGACAACTCGAGGACCGATGGGATGGAGAGTACTTGGGCGATCTGGGGACAAGGCCTCAGATGCAAACTTGGGCTTCTTTGTCCGTGAGGACGACGAATGGGATTGGCTTCGCTCGTTCCTCACAATTGACAAATTCATTCAGCTTCTTGGACCGGAATACAATGGAAAGTTGGTGGAACGATTCGAGATGCCTGGTATCAAGGCCGTCCACTTCCTGGCCCATGATCATTTGGATAGATCGTATAACGCTTCGAGTACATATGACGGCCTAGGTAAGAATGTTTGCGAGTATATAAGGGCGAAGTATGTAGATATTCCCAATTCGTTCTTGAGGAGAGGAAGGATTTGAAGACGTAGCTCCTTTAGTTCTGGCGTATAATTATATGGCCAATTCTCCAAAATGTTTTGTTGTCCTTTATTCTTGTGTACGCGTATCTGGTCATGGTAACGGCATACCAGGCTACTAAGCTACCTCTGGACCGGTCCAAATATGCCTTCTGTGAAGATGTGTTTCGCACGCACCTTGTCGGCCTGACTGTCGGGCTACCTAATATCGTGAATGCAGTGGTGTATGAGGGTAGAGGACGTGGAGTCGGCCTTGGGATTCGACGTGTCTAGAACGGTCCTTCTGAGCATTGGTCCCTCGACAGAAATCTAATGGTCGAATTTATTTGCAAGGTTTGTGGGAGAAAGGTGAATGTGGCTCGTTCATTTTCGCGGTCGCACATGTTGATCGAAGCAGATGCCTCCTCTGGGTTTCGGAGCGCACAAGAATTTTGGTACCCGGTCACGTGCTTACGCGCGTCTTGGTCCACGGAAGAATAGTACACTTGAGAAATTGATTATAGAATAATTGGCCTTGGGATAATAAATCAACGGGGGAAGAGGAAATACAATATCCAAATGACTTCCTATCTACCACCCAATTCAAATGCAATGTAGCTACGAAGGACGGGGTATTCCATACTCTTAAGCGACAAAAAAGGGGATTGCTATTTGAAAACATTTCCTGAATTTTATTTTTATTCTCTTCAGCACTTTCCGCGAGGAAATCTAATCTACTTAGTTATGGTTAATACTCTAACTTATACCTTACAGGGCCATTATCGCATTCGATGAACCATAGTATTCCCAGCGATTCCAAAACGTTCCTGGTACCTAATAAAGTCGAGTCCTTTCAGTCGTCTTGGGTTTTTGCAATACACGAAAGTTTGTAAATTGACCATATGAGCTATATATGCATATTCTTATAAACAGAAAAGAAGAAAAGAAAAGAAATCAGCGAAATTATCTCAAAGTTGTTACGTTACCATTCTTGCAATTATGATTTACTTTCTCTACACCACCTTAGCACTAACCGCACTGCATTTCGGTCAGAGCTGCTTAATTTAGCTAATGAATTTATAGGTCTAATACTACGTATAACACACTATAGGCAAAACAAGGAAACCCACCCTTTCTAACTCCTCAATTACTCTCGCAAACTTAACACTCTCGTCCTGCCTACTCGCTATTATTTATCCACGTTTATAAACAAATTTTAGTTCTTCTCCAAGATAGATAGTGTTCAAAGTCTGTAAAAAAAATTTTAAGCTGCAAAGCAAAGACTATTTGTAGGCCTTGCTGCATTTGCTGAGGTTTCAAGCGAAGCGAAGGACTGAGTTGTGCTCGCTTAATTGATCAGTGCGTGAGGGGGTCAAGTAATTTTATTCAAATCAAGTTAATTACTCAAGCCGAGTCCGCCATCCATATCAGGTCAGTTACTATATTATCTAGGCCACCTCAGTTATCTATTTCAGTTACGGAAAATGGGTGAGTTACTCAAATTAAGTCAGTAGTCCTACTCAAACCAGTTACTACAGGTGTAGACAACTCCATACAAAGCTTCTATATTACTATTCATAACAATCAACAGTCCCCCACGTTCCTCCGAGTTATCTCAAACAGCATTTATGATTGACATAACCACATCAATTCTACTAGCTACGGGTCACACTCTCCTTCATCGAACTATCTCTTTCCTTGAACTCCAGCCCGCACGGCCTTCCTCTCAGCATTATCCAACTTCACCTCCCGCGTCTCTTCCTCCGCTTTAGCTTGCATTTCAAGAATCTCTGTACGCAACCGTTCTGCCCATGCTTTTCTGTCATTCCAGTTTAGCTTTGGCGGTCCAAAATTTCGATGGAGTGTGACTTTAAGATCATTCAAATGCGGCACTAGATCCCATGTTAGGCCAGTCTAAGCAGAGGATAATCGGCACTTACGTCGAAGTCTTCCTCCTACTTGCATCGTGCTTGAGCACTCAATATCGAGGTACAAGGAATCCAATGGATGTGCTTTGGAAAGCAAGCCCTTATCAATAGACCAATAGCCGAACCTATATTTGTTGTCGGAGTTAGAAATTTGAATATGCACCTTCTTGAGAAGGCGTTTTTGAATGGAATTTAAACCCCGGAAGCACTCCGCATTCAATATTGCCTTTCTCTCAGCCCCGAGCAGGAACAACTCGAATATCTCGGGAGACCTGAAAGACCAAGTTGTAGTAGTCCACATCATCTCATTGGCCTCGATGTAAAATTGCCGACAGACGCTCAGGATGTGAAGAGGTAATAATTCGCAGCCTGAGTTGTACGTGCAATTCCGGTGCCGATTGGAGCTAATGCGAAGATCCTGACCCGGAGGTAATGTCGACGCGTTCCTTTCGTAATCCTCACATTGGCATAGTCGATGGCCCTCTTTGTCGGAAGTCGTAGCCTTGCAAACCATGTGCACAAGATACGCAAAGCGTGACCAGGGCCAGTGGTTCCACATATCTGGCTGGGCAGCAACTAGGTAAATATGAACCGTTTGGTGGCCGATTGCATAGCCCCAGATCATTTGGCGTATCTCTTCTGGAAGCTTCAGTAGAGGCGAAGTCTTCAAGTTCTGCGCAACACTGTAATGAGATTACCTCTCTGTATCGTTGAATCATTTATGCACAACCGCATTTAATAGCTAGCGTATCCTGAGGGAGCGGTGTCAAGAAGAATACAGAACTTACATAGCTTTTGTTCGTGCATTCTTTGGTGCGGTAAAGGCCTGCGCCTTTCTTCTTGATGTCTTCGCCATTTGTGTACTCTGCTGAGGCAATTACTGCTTGCCGCTAGAAAGGCGTCGATAATGATCCTTCTCGTGTCTGACAGAACAGGGTGCTAACCGTCAGTTCAGAGAGTAGTGTTGCCGTATAACGAAGCGTTACGGTGGATTTGGAATGGAAGTTGAGAAAGAAAGTTGAGAAACAAAGTTGAGAAAGGAAGTTGAAAATGACTTCTATAATACAAAGTGTGCGAAGCTGCTAAAGTTATTGCCATGCGCAGGGCCTGGCATGTGTTGAGTAAGCGAGTGAATTGGGAAGTCACTGTTTTGATGTGAACAATTCACTTTAGTTGACTCAAAAATAATTCACTCAATTTGAATACTCATTTGATTTCGGTTACCTGAATTGACTACAGTGGCTCACTTAAGTTGGCACTTGTTAAGTAAGTCACTTAAGGTGGCAATAAGGTCTACCTTTCCTCTTTGTGATAACGATATACCAAAAGATCTATTCAGAACTTCTCTCTCTATTTCATACTAAGTATTTTACCCTAAGCGTAGATTATGGAGACGCGGGGGCCTTTATGTCCTATAAAAGGCTGCATTTTAGTATGTAACTAGTTGTACTTGCGTAACTATTTTAAGACAAAATATTTACTGATTAACGTAAAAGTAGATAAACAGTATTACTAATGTGCTATGTGCAATTTGGTTTTGTGCCTTTACAAAATCAATTTAAAAGCTTACAAGGGTGTTTAATTTTCATAAAAATGGCTATATACATAGTAAGAGATGCAGCGATTTGAGCGACCTCAATATGAACTGTTTACATTGCAAAAACCAGTCAACAACTTGCATTACTGGTCGTTACGCACACTCTAAAAAAATTAGTGTATCTCTGCTGCTAATTCTTTTGAATAAAGTTCGTTGCTCATATGTATTCTGATCACGTGACTACACGTACATACCACGGGACTATCGTACTTCGTACTCCCGTCCGTATCAACCTTTATTTATTTTCTTTCATCAAACCTTGTATTCTCCTCACCCCCAAGACCTCTTCATCAACATCTTTGTCGCAAGTCGCATATTCCAAGGCACACTCACAAGTATCTTCTCCAAAATGCCTTGAGCCTCAAAAAATTCTTTTGTTGCATGTCGCATTTATTCGGTCAGCCCGTCGACTGCTCTACAATTCGCCCGTTGACTCCAACGGAGAGCCCGACCGCGTCATATTCAGCCCAATAGAGAAGGTCTACTCTCAAGCTGGGTCACCTAAACCACTATTTTCAATTGAACCATTACGACGCAGCGGTAAAAATCCACTTCCAGTGTCGAATTAGGATAATGTTCATACGCGGCGTCTAAGTGGCGCGGCATCGCCGAGTCGCTTGTGGCGTCGGCTGGGATATATCGATCTGATCCTTCGTCCAAGCGAATTCTTCAAAGGAATGACTATTGGAGGATGCGGTGTCTTGAAGACTTCGTATTCAGAGACGTCGTATTGAGTTGAGAGGATAATATTCGGCTTAGGCTGATTTATGTGGTCTTGGTTTTAGGCTGACCTCACTTTCCAGGGAGATGATATCCACTTTCAGTAATAGCAATATTTTCTGAGAAGTCTCGGCTAAGTCCTCACATTTTGAGCACTTGGCCTGGCCTGGTTGAGAAGGATATAAAGTATGATTTGCGACTATGTGGCATAGAGGTTGGATGTCACTCGTTCTACTTCGAGTATGCCTTGCTCTGTCTTGCACCGTGCATTCTTACTAGGTGAAAATTTCCACGTCTCAACGGCCGTGAGGAAATCAAAGGAAGTGCGCCTTTTCATTTGTGTCACGGGATGGATGCAAATGTGTACGATGTAATCGTCATATTCTATCGATCCTTCTTGCTAGAGCTGCCCTGCGAATGGTCCCAAAAGTACAAAGCGGTGGGTCACCTACTCCAGGAGGACCAAACAAAATAACGCCTTCTGCTAGAATACTCTTGATCAACCCCCGAATATTCTATCTCGGAGTATTTGAAAAACACAGCCTGATAACAACTGATGGCTTCCTGTATACGGAAGAAAGTCCTCAAATGTGGTCTGTATCCGTCACATGCATAACCTTCTGCATCTGCTCATCGCAGTATTCATGCTGTTCTCGGACGTAGTGTCTGGTTCCAGATATCTCAACTGCCTTTCCCCAGTACTTATGCTTCTCGTCCATCAGCATCTCGACGACATCCACCACCTTGCTCATAGGTGTCCACTCGATATCCGCCTCATCGAAAGTACCCCATTCCTTCTCATTCAGCAGATTCGTTCTCATAATACCAGGCAAGATTGCATTGGCTCGGATGTTGTCATTGACATACATATGTTTCGCAATACTTCGGGTGAAGCCCAAGACGCCGTGTTTGGCTGCGGCGTACATTGGGGAGAATGGGGAACTGTAGATCCCTTCGGTACTCGATGCATTGACCAAGCAGCCTGAACTTCCCTCCGGGTGGAGGCGGAAGTAATGCTGTGCAAGCCAAGTTGTTTTGATGACCGCGTCCAAACAGATGTCTACCGTCAGCATGTCAGGTTCAGGTGGAGGATTGTCGCCTGAATACTGCTTATAAAAGCTGTCACGCTCTAAAATGCCGGCGTTGGCGAAGACGAAGTCGATCTGTCTGTGTTCTTGGAAGGTCTTGTGAAATGCGCTGGACAACGACTTGTAGTCGGTCACGTCGGTCTGGTGAAAATCTGCAGAGAGTGCCTTTGCTGTCTGCTCGCCTGCATCGGAGTTCAAGTCTACAATTGAGAGTTTCCATCCTTTGTGAGCTAGGGAAGTTGCAACAGCCCGACCAAGGCCGGACGCTGGGCATGTCAGTAAGGATTGAGATGAGATATTGAACCAAGGGTTAGTAACCTCCACCAGTGATCAAAGCTACCTTTCCCGTCATTTCGACGCACACCGGTCGGATTCTTGATATATACGCCGCCATCTCCTTTGGAATTGGTCGGGTTCTGGAGATGGATATATATGTAGGTATATATATGTAGGTATATATATATGCGTATGTATATATATATACGCGTATTTATTTATTTCCTCCCCTTTCCAAGAACCTACGAAAAATCACAAAGAGAAGCGACAACTAGAATCATGCATTTTTTCGCACTTTGACGTGTCATCAGCACGACTTTAAGTAACCATCCATGGCTGGCCATTCCGAGGTCATCACGTTGTCACGTCTTAGATTAGAGGTTTTAAACTACTGCAGGGTGCTCGGATGTGCGGGGAGGGGGGGGTGGCGGGGGATCAATAATAAGCAAGGATCTGCGGGGTACATGGAGCTTTATTGGTCCTTCTCACGATCTAGTCCCTTTTTTATCTTTAGAAGGGACCATCTCTTCCTGACAAGGTGATCTCTGCCTACATTTTCGTTAGTCCATCATCACCTGCTCCAGCTTAGTGTTTCCGTCTCAAAGACGGCGTCACATGCTTTTACAACTTCCAGGTCCAGTTTCAATCCTGGATTATCGTTCCGTTCCGCACCTTCCCTTCGAAAATAATTGCAGTCAATAAAATATGATAAGATAGGCAATATGACAATCAATCAGTCAATCAATCAATATGATACTCTTTCCTCCGATATACTACTTCGTACCTACCTCCCTCCCTCCCTCCCTCCCTCCCTCCCTCAGGGGCCGCCGCACATCAAGGCTTGCCAGTTAGATTGTTAGGATCTCCAAACCCCTTCTGCCAGTCAGATTGTTGGGATCTCCAAACCCCTTATGCAACTGATAAACCGCAACGTCCTCTCCAACCAATCCTCCCATCACCTTCTTAGCCCACGCTGTCTCGGCCGTTTTCTTCAGCTCTTCTTGGGGCAAAGTCTCACCCTCAAACTCGTGCAAGGCCAGGTATGTCGGTCGACTAGCTTCTTTCAAGGACTTTAAAATCTTGTATCTCCGTGTTCGGACATACCCTGTACATTGTGCCAGAGTTCGATAATGCTCCTCGTTATACCAAGCATTGAAATCATCCTCGGTTCCTGGCGCAGGCGAGAGCGCAGCTGAAATCATGAGCTTTGCAGGTCCTGTTCATCCCCCATGTCACAGTTACTACTTACTTACTTTTCACAACAACAAAAAAATCGGAAAGTTTGAATTTGACCGGATTTACGAACCAACTTTAGCACCAGCCTTCTCATAAATATCAACAAACTCATAAATCCTGATATCAAAATCCACGTAATCAAAACAAAGGTGCGATGGTCCGGGGAAAGTATCTTTATCAACCACAGGAATCGAAGTGAATTCCTGCGATTCCAAAAAGGCTGTGTCTTCGACGGGATACAAAGCAAGATAAGGATGTTCGGCGTTGGGATCAATCGATTCGTAGCGCGCTGCTGAGGTCATCTGTTGACTGGGTGTTCTCAGAATGTCGGGGATGTGAGTCTCGTTGTACCATTTGGTGAATTGTTCCTTGGAGAGTTGATCTGGCTTGGTGATTTTGGAGCCTGCCCAGAGGAGAGCTGGTTGTGGCGGCATTTTCGATCCAATTTCGTGCGCTACTCAAATCTTTGAGGAAACGGGGGATTGAACAGGCTAGTATCAAAATTGGGAAGGTCGTGATGTTTTCGAAGGACAAAAAAGTCAAGTTAAGGTTAATTGCTCGAATTATTATCGGGATTTTTCACTTGGCCTTTTTTCTGATTCTTTTTCTTTGTTCCCCACTACTGACGAGGAAAGGAAAGTCGCTATGTATCTGCATCCAAGAGATCATAAGCACACCATGTCTACCCCTACCCACCCAATCGCCCTTGCACCACTCCACTTACCGGAAGATCCCGCACTGGAAGACTGGACGGGACAGTACGGGACTTACAGAGGCACGTGCACATCCGGCGATAATATTAGCCTTTGCTCATTATTGGTCCTCGGAAAAGCTTACGCTTATCAACTCCCGAGAAATTGCGGGGATAGTGGGGGGAAAAGCTCACTGTATCAGGAGAGCTTCTTCCTTTGGTGAACATTATGTCATTCATTGGTTGGCAAGAACATTTTATGTCAATTGACGAATCAGAAAAGCAGGAGGAATGGGATAAATTCGTCGTCTCTACAAAACAATATACAATACAGTCTTGATCTTTCAAGTTGAGCAGAGCAGAGCAGCTTCAGAATAACAAAATTGTAAGATTTACAATCTCATTTCTAGTTCCACGATTGATCTGCATTATTTTCACCATCAGTACGTAGTACAACAAAGTAACTTACAACCGCGCAAATGTCCAAGACAGCCCTCATTTTCGGTGCGTCCGGTGTCTCGTATGTTTGTGTTTCCAAGCATTCTATTTTCATTGCTACCTACCTACCTACCCCAAATATATTCATCCCATCCAAACAAGAAGAACAAGAACAAAAAAAGAACAAAAAAAGAACAAAAAAAGATCAAGAACCATAGCTGATAGATCAAAACTCTCTCTTAGCGGCTGGGCATTCGTCAACGAAATCCTACACGATTACCCCCAAAAGGGAACATGGAAGAAAGTGCACGCCCTAACGAATCGACCCTTAAGCCACAGCGATTCCCTCTGGCCCGCCGACGAGAGACTAAACATCGTATCGGGGATTGATCTCTTGGAAGGGAGTCAGGAGGAACTCAATGCTACGATCAAGGAACGGGTTAAGGGTGTGGAGGAGGTTACTCATGTTTACTATTTAGGTATGTATGTTACCTTACAGTATCTAGCTCCCCCTACTGCCTCCTACAAAACCAACAAGATATCCAAAATCCAGCAAAACCCCCTCTCTCCCATTCCCCTCCCGTAAAAAAAAAAAAATGAAAATAAAAATAAAAGATTACAAAAACACAGCTAACACAACTCGTCCCCGCCCAAAAAAGCCTACAAAGCCTCCCCAGACCCCACCCAAGAACTCAACCACGCCCTCTCCATGTTCCAACGCGCCACCACCTCCCTCGACCAGCTCTCCCCATCCCTCGACTTCCTCGTCCTCCAAACCGGCGCCAAGATGTACGGCTGCCACCTCCTCGACGCCCACCCAACCACCTACCTCCAAGTCCCGCACCAAGAATCCCAACCACGGCTCCACGCCCCCCATCACGACACGCTCTTCTACCACGCCCAGCTCGACTTCCTGTCCACCTTCGCCGCCGCCAAACCCTGGACCTGGATCGACACCCGCCCCGATATCATAATCGGGTATACGCCCAACGAGAACTTCTACTCGCTAGCCAACAGTCTAGGGTTCTACCTCGCGCTCTTCAGAGAGGTGGAGGGGAAAGGGAAGGAATGTCGATATCCGGGTAGTGTAGGAGCTTGGAGGGCTAAAAGCCAGGATTCCAGCGCTGATATGATCGCGCGGCAGACGTTGCATTTATCACTAAGGCTTCCGGCTTCGGTAAAAGGGGAGGGGTTTAATGTAGCTGATTATAAGGAGCCGTTGACGTGGGAGGTGAAATGGCCCATTATCTGCTCTTTCTTTGGATTGGTTGGCATGCCTCCGCCGGACTCGGCGAAGGGAGAAGGGGAACCGAATGAGGTTCGGACTTATATTAAGGAGAAGATGGGCGTGTGGGAAGATGTGGAGAGGAGGGAGGGGTTGAGGGTGGGTTTGGTGGATAGTGAACGTGTGGTTAAGGGGTTTGAGTACTTTCTTTTGTCGCAGTTTGATTTTGATAGGCAGTATGATATGAGGAAGGTTTATGGGGATGTGGGTGGGTTTGAGGAGGAGAGGGGACCGGCTGAATCTTGGGGTGGGGTTTTTGAGAGGATGAGGGAGGCGAGGATGATTCCTAGGTATGAGGATTAGGGAGGAGGGGTTTTGGTGGTTGGGGTGGTTGAGCTTTTGGGGTGATTGTGCATGCTTCCTTCATTCTTTAGTGATATAGAGGTTGTATATGTCAGGTGAGTGGCTACTAAGATGAACTTGATTGCGTTTAAACGAGATAAAGAACTAAACCCCTTATCTTCGTCCAGGAGCTACCATCACGAAGTGAGTGTACTTACAAAATACGGCTTAAGAAAAACCAAGTTTACCAACATCTCTGATTTCCAAAGCACATCAGGATAACCCATAAAACAACGCATCACTTTCAAAATAAACCCCAGAGAAATACCCGGCCTCGGTATAACGATTAAACTCCTCCTTGCTTACAAAGCGCTAAGTCAAAAACCCCTCCACCTTTTTCACATCTCCGGAGGCCGATAAGTACCCTCACGCCATAACCCAAATCTAATTTTCGCGAAACCACCTATATTACTATAACTAACATTAATTATTGCAACCC
>JAJONI010000310.1:0-28140 GCA_022190145.1 Pezicula rhizophila
GAATAGAAAGGGATTCTTCTCGTTCACAGCCTAGCCTGTGTTTTTGGAATATACCTAATAAAGCATCTACCTACCCTTCTATTCTAAGTAATACCTTGAATCGATCAACTAACTAATATACACTTACACTTACACTCACACATAGTCTTTCAATCATCATTCGACACCGGGTAAATATAATTCATATTCAAACAAATTCCACACAAAACCTCAGCACCTCTCAATTCAAAAGTTCTTCCAAAAAGTACTTTATACATATCCTTATTCATAAACTTCCAATATTCGCCATTCTCTACAGCAGTATAATAACAATAACTTAGTCTCCTTCTCACCCCACCATCCCCCCCTCCATCCAACCCCCAATTCATCAACCCCATCCCTAGCTTACTACAACGAACTACACCTAACCACAAACTAAACTCCAAACCCTCTCCAACCCGTCAAAATCGGCTAAATCGGCTAAATCGGGAAAATCGTCTAAAAAAAAAGCCACACTAGGAAGCTTAACACCTACGACCAACAACCCCCCCCTCCTCAAACAAATATCCATTACCACTAAAAAGAACAGCAACAACACTCCTAGCATTATTCCTAGGTAGGTACTAATTAGTACCTAACCGTGCATTCAGAGTTAACCAATCCTGTTACCAGAGTACGCCCATGATTGGGTTCTAAAGCTGTTTTTTTTAATGCAAAATTGTTAATATTAGGTGGTACGCATGTTTGGGGTTTAGAGGCTGGGGTGGTTATGGTTTAGGTTTTTGTCAGAGGGGAGGGGAGAGCTTCGGGGATGGGTTGGAAATGAAGCACTGTTTTGAGGAGTAGATGATGATATATAAAGGAAAGAGATAAGTTAACAAGTTTTTTTTGGATGTTTTAATACGCGTAAACCTTCGAGGGTGCTTCTATGTAATTGTAGAGAAATGAATCTCTTACTTACTACGCTTACTATCTAGTGAGACATAACTTCGTGAACATAACGCAATCCAAACTGTTTCCCCTATAGTCTGCTAATCTTAACATCATCTCCCACGGGAAGTAGCAAAGCCGCTCTATCGGCTTCTGTGACCGCACCCATGATCTTGCGAACATTGACGTATCCCTCATTAGGACTGGCCCAGGCGTAATCCTTCCAGCGCCCCAGAATCTCTTGAACGCTTTTGCCGATTTCCTGGATTTGTTTTCCCTTCTCCAGACTCCATTGCTGTTGGCTCCTATCGGCACCTTCAATCTCTATACCATCGACCACGCTGTTCCACACTCGCATTGTCTCTTCCAATTCTTCCATGTTCGAAACTCCCATCACACTTATACCAACACCACCCTTTCCGCCAACCTTTGCTCCTTCGCGGGCCCAGGTTTCCAGTGCCCAGCGAATAGCCACAACCTCTAGTCGCTCGCCCTTGCTCTCGACATATCTTGCGCTCTTCGCGATAGCATCTCTCAACTCATGCGGCGCAGGATGGAAATCGCCCTTGGCACCAATCGGCACACCGATACTCCTCAACAGTCCCATACCAAGCGGGCTTGCATTGGGAACTACACTGACGCCTGCCTTCAACAACCTGTCCACGCCTAAGGTAGACAGAGTAGTATTTTGCAGCGTGAAATTCGCATATGACATAACACAATCCAGTGGCTCTCCTGTCTCCTTCAAGACCAACTCCGCCAGGTCACACAGTAGCTGGACCGGATATCCACTAATACCGATATATTTTATAGTTCCATCGGTATCTCGTATCCGGCGGAGTTCCTTGACGGCAGTGAGGACATCGGCTGGAGTAACAAATTCAACATCATGACAGTAGACCACGTCTAGGTATTTGGTGTGAAGCCTTTGTAGAGAGCGCTGAATGCTGTAGCGAACCCACTCGACCGAGTAGTCGAATTCCGCTTCGCCGATCCGGCCAACCTTTGTTACGAGGTAGTAAGATTCGCGGGGATGGTTCTTGAGGACGTATTCTTGTTGGAGTGCTCTGCCTATCGGTAATTCTTATGTTAGCACTTGGCGCCCTCATAGGGCGAGCGTCTTCGCACCGAGAATTTCTTCAGAGGGGCCGTAGTAGGGGGAGGTGTCAAAGGCGTTCACCCCTAGAGAGAGTGCCTTCTCGACAATGGCATTGGAAGGGATTGTTGCGATGTCCTTGTTGTATAGGTTGTTGAAGGTTGCCGTGCCGCAGATAAGAGGTGGGAGAATAGTGGCGGGGGGTGGTTGTGTCTTTGGCATCTTTGCGTACGATATTATCGTGGTGGGTAGAGGTCTAGGAGGATTCTATGCGCCTGTGGCTATAGAGGTCGAGGAAAGAAGAGTAAATGAGGATTGAAGGTGGAAGGGTATAAGTATGATGTGCTGGCTATAACATGGTCATATAAATGATTTATGTTCCTTCGATTGTTCTTGCGCCGTGTTGCGTGGAGGGTTGTCCTGAAGAAAAATGACGGGTGAATTGGAAGTACGCTTATGGCTTGGCGGATGTTTGATGTACCAAGTGGAGGATAAATAGGATAAATAGGTGATATATTTGGAGTTCGTTGAGCCTCATCATAGGTGGGGAGGCTTCCATTAGTCGTACTCCGCAAGAATGATTGTGTTATCCAGTATATGGTTGATTATTATTCGGTTTCTAGTAGTGTGTGATGACTAATGAGAAAACCAGGGAGATACACTGCCACCAGGAGCCAGAGATAGGAATCGAACCCATTTACTGGTCACTCCGCCCTTTGTTTTGGTTTGTTATGGTCGAATTGCGCAGGTCTCGACCTCGGAATGATTGTGTTATCTGGTGCGCTGTTGGCGTTAACTACATCTACTGTAGCTGAGTATGTGCGCTGTTCGTCTGATATTTTGGTTGTCGATTACAGTATTTGAAACGGCGTTTTGCCATGCTCGGTCATGTCGCATGGAAGACGTCAATGTCTGCTGGAAGTGACAGAGTGTATTGGGTCCGGATGTTTGCCTTTGGTGACATTCTTCCAGAGGTCTTTGCTGGCAACCTACAGTACTGTTCTGTACTCCGCACATGGTTCGTTGCTTCGGTAGTTGCACTTGTTTCTCCGTTGGGTTTCAACATGCTCCTGCTTGCGTGGCACTGAGAGGCTCTGCCCAGATCAAAGCCTTGTTGGATCACATAATCAATCACGTGGTCAAACGAGTTCTAGACGGGGGGAGAAATACCTAGGATGGTATTTATTGCAGGTAGGAAGTAAAAGTGAAAGTAAAACCAAAAGTAAAAACAAAAGCAAAAGTAATTCAGATGAACGCGTCTTACCCGCCTTAACCCGCCTGTCAAGAAGACGTTGAGGGTATTCCCAGCCATCCCAAGCCATGGCCTCACCGCTGTCAACCTCATGTATCCACTTGTGCCACTATCTACCCTCTAGCAGTGTCTAGTTTCACGGCACCTTTAGCAGCAAGCTAAAGTCGAAGTTGGAGAGAGAAGTTTACCGCTGCATGATTCAGGACAAGATTCAGGTACGCCTAAACGTGGGACAAGATAGGGAAGGAAGCCAGCTATGAAGTAAAGCAAGGAATAATTTGGCGAGAGAGAGAATTGTGGGAGCACTGTTTGACGATCCAAGAGCCAAGAAATGGAAGCAACAAGATCGCTGATGGGGAAATAAAGAGCCTGCTGCAGATACCGTCGAGGGCAGATCGGATAAGTATGAGATACGGTAATGCATGAAATCTGGGAAATCTACCTACGAAATCAGATCCAAGTTTAAAATGCCATTGCCACGGAGAAAAGTGTATCGCATTAAAATCCGGATTTATTGGTACGGAGAAGTACTTGTACAGTACTCAAAAGTAAGTATATTTCTAGCGTCGTTAGTCGTCGATAATTCCTGGAACAATGGGCCTTGACGACTGACGCCTCCACCTCCAACCTTGAAATGAGCGCGCTTTGCAGTCGCAACAACTAAGGTACTTTCATACTGACTTGTGGATGAGTGAAGCAAGGTAGTCGGTGAGGGGTTGCGTGGTTTTCCGCCTGGACCCCTTCTCTAAAGCATCTTCTGTGGTGTTCCTAATGATTACAGTTCTACCTTACTCACAAGAAACTTTGTGTTTGTTTATCTGTTTACAGGCAGAAGAGCCAGTTTTATCATGTGGATGTCTGTCTCCCCAAGTCATCTGTCAGTCGTACGAAGTAGTACCAAGTACATTATTAGAACCCCCCATAACCATAACCATAACCATAACCCAAGGCTCGCCTGCACAAGTCGTTGGTCCACCTGCACCTGCACTGTCTCCGGAAACCGCGGCCGAGCTCTAGTGATCGGCGCCATCGCAAAGCAAAGCTGGCAACCAAAGCAACTAAGCAACCAAGTAACCAAGCAACGACATTTGGCCCCCTCGTCATTCACTACAACTACTCCGTACTGTACCAACAATCATCAACAACCACCTCTTCTTTCCACCTTCACCACCACCCACACCTCAATCCAAAAACCGTCCTTATCTTTCCCCCAGCAGAGACACGCTTCGAATTGTTTGCAGATGACTTGAAGGAGACCATGCTGCCAGCCGCTGATTGATGGTTGTCGCTATTGCTGCCACAACACCCCACGGCATCTTCCCTGTATCTGAATCAGTTCGCTCGTGTGATCCGAACCTCCCAAGACTCCCAACCTTGTGGCTCAGGCGAGAACAACCACAATCTGCCTTCCCCACGCTTGCCGAAACCCGCATAAACTCACGACTAAACCACAATTTCGACTCTTCTCCCTATTTCCTTCATCCGTTCTGCGCCCGATTGTGCACACTGGACTGGACGACTTGTTGATCCGGCTGTCGCGGGATTAGGAGAGCTGACAGCAATATGGGTAATAACAGCTCAAGGGAATCGCGGGGTCACGACTCGCCAAACCACCTTGGGAACACCACAAGTCCCGGGAGCGGGCCTACGTCACCCAATTCAGCTGTATATGGTGCGCGCGGTGGCAGAGGAAGTAGACCTGATCTGTCCTTCCTAGGTATAGGGTCAAGCAACGCCAATTCCGATCATCCAGAGCGAAGGGAGACGAAGCAGGAGAGGGAAGCGCGGAAGCTAGAGAAGGAGAGAGTCGCGAGGGAAAAGGAGAGGGAACGAAGTATAAGAGAGGAACATGTCGATGGGGGTTATCTAGTGACAATGGGGGTCTACACGGGGCCAGAAGATTTCAGCAAACCAACTGTGCGGCAATTCATGGTATGTATTGCCTATGTTTTGTGGGTATCCTAACTGATGATGTGTAGATTGAGCGACGCATAGCTCCATTTTGGCGAGGCTTGGATGACTTCAGGGAGGAATGGACTGAGCATCAGCTAGTTGCTGCCGGTCGTGGCCTCCCAATTCCTGCTGCTGACGAGATACCTCAAGATGCCCCTTCAGTAGAACCCCCGCACGCCTCGAACCCGAATCTTCAAAATCTTACAGTTCCAATTCCCTCTCGGTCTCATTCTGCGGCGTCAGATGCCTCACCGACTCTCTCGCCGCCCCATCCAGCGTTTTCTCTGCCTTCGCCGACTTCCCCTATAAGCCCGCAGGCGACTCATACCTCACACTCTCCTTTCCGACCCCGGTCGAAAACCCTCGCATCTCTCACGACCTCATCCAAGAACCCTCCTCAGGCGGACATGGTGCCTCGTGAGATTCAATTACCGAAGGACCCTTATGTCAATGGACAAGCAATTGAAGTCTTTCTCTACAAAGATGCCACTGAATGTCCAATTTGCTTTCTCTATTACCCACCATACCTCAACAAGACGCGATGCTGTGATCAGCCCATATGTTCTGAATGCTTCGTTCAAATCAAGAGACCTGATCCGCATCCTCCCGAACACGAACACAATGATCCTTCTAACCCGACTCCAGCAGGGCAGCCAACAGAAGATCCAGAATCACTTGTTTCAGAGCCATCAACTTGTCCATACTGCCAGCAGGCCGAGTTTGGTGTTACCTATGACCCTCCGCCATTTCGTAGAGGTCTTACATATACAAACCACGGTTCAATTAGCAATTTCTCCTCAGCCATGTCATCTTCATCCTCTGTGAATTCAGCGACGAGCCCAACCCTAGGCCCGGCTCTCGTACCAATAGAGAGAAATAAGCGACGGACCACGTCAATATCAGCAAATGCTTCCACTGTGATAACAACAGACAGAATCCGACCAGACTGGGCGATCAAGCTTGCGAATGCGAGGGCACATCTGGCCAGACGCTCAGCAGCAGCAACTGCTCTACACTCAGCAGCATATTTGATGGGGAATAATGCTACCGACAGCCGCAGCTTTGGGTTTGGTGGGCGACACAGTCGATTTGGGAGACATAGAGGTGACAGCAGTCCGAATGCAGCAAGTGGTTCGGCAACTCCTAATGCAGCTCCAGACTCAGGTGCTCGCGAGCCGACTCTCAGACCCGACGGGGGTTCACATTCATCAAGGAGACGAAGCAGGATTGACGACCTGGAAGAGATGATGATGATGGAAGCTATTAGACTAAGCCTTGCAGCTGAAGAAGAACGAAAGAGAAAAATTGAGAAGGAGGCGCAGAAACAAGCAGAGAAAGAAGCCAAGAAAAAGGCCAAAGAGGAGAAGAAAAAGGAAAAGAAAGAAAGAAAAGTGTACGGTAGTGGAGCGAGTTCAGCTAGTGGGAGTGCACTCAGCTTGTCCTTGCCGGGGATCGGCAGACGAAGAGGTAACAGTGGAGCAAGCAATTTAGCGAGGGAGGTAACACCCGAAACAGCGGAACCAGATTCCCCAGACCCCAAAGGAAAGGGTGTTGAACGCGGACCTCCAGCTCACTCAGCACCAATTGACCTGGTACCTCGAGCAGGTTCTAGTAGTGGATTTCCTGGGGCCCGTCATCTCGACACGAATCACACTTTCATTCCTGATCACCAGCCTTCGCCTACTGCCGGAACAGCCCCCGAGAAGCCGTCGCACCTGAGGCAAATGAGCAACGCATCCTCTCCTTCCTCTTCTTTCAGCGAATCTGTGCCTAACAGCATACGGAATGATGTCCAAGGCTCATCCTCTTCCCTTGATGTGTCAAACACTAGGAATGAAGGCAGAACCGCAGAAGAGAACGGCACAGAACCAATGTTCAACTTCCACAGTTTAGCAAGTATGCTTGGGCACGAGGACCCAGACGACAAAGATGTAGCGCGGCATATTGAACATTTGGAAGGTGGTACAGGTGGAAGCTCCTCCAAGGCTTTCGCAGAAGCGTTCCCTGCCAGCAATGGTGGCCGTAGCAGGGCATCTTCCCATGTTACCGACCTCGAGGGTTTGGATATGAGCTCAAGTCCTGCAACTTCTGGGATGGAGCAAAGCGTCTCTACTATTACTGAGAATACCAAGCATAGCCCTTTACTGACTGTTGAAAATGGGAATGTAACGCCTACCAAGTCCGAGGTGCAGAACAGACAGACGACCCTTCTAGAATCGCAGCGCATTACGCCTGAGGTCATGATCACTCCCGTAACGCCAGCGGCTCTAGGTGCAGAAAACGAGCATTCAAAGCAGCTTGGCGCTGGGTGGTCTCATGGGGCCAGAGAGATCACACAATGAAACAAATCTAACGATATGGCATGAACTACAAGATTGAGCAACGAGAAAAGCAAATGAGAATTGAAGATTAGGATTTCGAGCGATGGACATGATGCTATATCGACATTTAAGGGCTTCTAGCTCTTCGGCGTTTGCTTTTGCTGGGAGAATATCATTGACACAGGGATAGGTGGGGGCATGTGGATTGGCGTTAGCATCGATGGGCTTTGCTTGGCATGATGGGATTCACTCTTTATTTTCTTTTCTTTTCTACACTTGGGGTTGGTTCGGCTCATGGTGGGTGGACAAGATGATTAGGCAGCAGTTTATAGATGGGCCCCCATTGAAATGATTACAATCTCAAACTGTATGTGATCCTCTATGTAGGAGTACATATTACTCTGCCTCGCATTAGTCCTACTATAGCTGGCTTAATTTAACTCTCTACTTTACTCTAAGTCTGTATGCTGTGAAATAGCTATGTATCTTTGGTTATAGTAACATTGGTAGATAATTGGCCAGATATATTTCAACTTAAAAGATTTATGTAAAGGGTCTTTAACAATTATTATTTGCTATGCATAGGTAGGTAGTGAGGATTAGGTATCATGTGACCCTCTCCTTTCCCTTTTCTTCATCTCGCTTATTTAGAGGTAGCCATATAAGAAGGTCTATGAGAGAGTATGTAGGGGTAAGAGAAGCTGCCTAAAAACCTTTGGATTCGAGCTGTGGGGGAGTTTCCACGAAGTATGCTGACCGTCGAGAATCTCTTGGGGGTAGACAATTTCTTTAACGCTTTCGAAGTCTTGTAAAAGCATAACGTAGTAAAAGCCTCTTGACTATTGCCATACTTGGTTCTTTCTGCAGGTGATAAGACTTTAGACTAGTACATTCCAGATATCCTAAATATGCTTGCACTAAAGGAGAGGTTAGAACTTGGCAAGAGTAACATATCATTAATCCTAAGCGATAGAAGAAAGGGCTGTTCAGCCTAATTATTTCCAACATATAAAAGTCAATGCCATTGACGCTCTATATTTATTGTACACGTGTCCCTTCCATCCTTCTCATTGTTTCGTCGCGCTTGCGGTCGAGCCCATCAAAGTTTCGAACAACCTGCAGCGTAGCATAATAACCAAAAGGCAACGCCAAGAACCAGAAGCCAAAATTGATACTAGCAGGAGCAATTAACACAGTCGGTATAACCTGCCCTCAGAACCTACAGCTGCACCAGCCGTTTCAATATTTTAGATAACTGTACCGAATCTGGTCGCCCGGAGAACCGGAGAGGTTACCAATGCACCAATAGATATAGTTTTCAACCACGCCAAGGCTTATGCGTTCAAACATGCAAAGCCTAAAACTACGGCCAAATGCTCTCTGATCACGCCAATCTAGAACCGGTTTCATATAAAGGTATTCATTTTGAAGGATAACTGCCCATATCCAGGTTGCACTGTTAAGAATGGCTGTGAGTATGTATGTTGTTCTGGCTCTCGTCTGTCGGCTTTTCGTCCCATAGTATATTGACGAGCACACCTCCAAGCCATGTAGCGAGGATTCCCACAACGGTAGATAGGAAGCTAAACGAGGAACGTGCGAGGAAACAAAAGGGCATGAGACGATGACCTCGATTATTGATTTTGTACCCACGTAGGTGCGTACTGGATCTTATCATCCCACTTCTACTTCGTAGCAGATTATCTTCGCCATATAATTTCTCAGCGATTCAGTCCTACCCAGTGTTGTTAAGAGGCACAATTCAAGCACATAAGATAGATGATTTAGACATGACATAGTACGTCGGTATACATGCCTTGTTTAAGTAACTACACAAAGATCATCAGCCGGCTTCGTGATTTTAGCACCGATAAGAAGATTCATAGGAATTGTAAGTAAGCTATCAGGAAAGATAACCCCACGTTGCAGTGTATTTATACTGTATGAAGTCCTCAGCTACATATCAGAAACTTCAGCACATTCTCTGAATAACCTCCTATATCTGGGCTTTTATGGCAACCTCTGTTGAGCAACTCAGACTTTCTTCGCCCAAGCTCCATGTTGTATCATAGCCATCACTTGTATTCGAGCCATTTGACCTGCCCACAAGTAACCAGCGTGTACTTGGACTTCCTCATCTGAGTAACATGCCGTTCCACTAGCATTACAACCATCTACTTATGACTATGTTGAAGTTGATCTCAAGACTGTCATCTCTACTATCAAATCTCTCCAAACACAGGATGGCATTGTCACTCGAAAGCTTGCCCACCATGGAACTTCGTTCTTTCGAAGACTGCCAATAAATAGCGCGGATGATTACCGATGAGATTTGTGTGCTTCATAGATGGCAGAAGGGTGATATACTCGTTTATGATAATATTATTGCACAGCATGGGAGACAACCGTGGGAAGGTGAACAGAAAGATCGTGTTGTTCTTGCTAGTCTTTTTCATGGTGATAGTGTACCTGGTGCTCAGGGATTTAGCGATTGGGCGCAGGTTATCCAGGTTCTTGATGGGTAGTACTTATGTATGAAATGGTAAATGTACGTACCATTAAGCGTAGATGTGAGTTGTGAATAAATGAAGCTGGTCTGGCGTCGTGAGGGAAGAAACGAATGCGATATCTTATTTTAGCGAGGAAGTCGGGCCTTTCTTCGAACCTCATCCACCAACAAACACCAAAGCCAACTTGGCGACAAAACAAATCAAAACCATTGCGCCCAGCAAAGAATCCACCTATCCACCAATCCACCAATCCATCCTCACATGCAAATAAAAAGTTAGCAACTTGATGCAGCGTCCATCCTATTTTTCTCAATCCACTCAAAGAAAGACAAAGTACTCCTTGTTCATCAAGCATCATGGGTTCTCTACTGCAGAGCGCTGGTTCTCGCGGTGAATTTGTCGATAGTACCGCAATGACCGAGAACATGCAAGGTAAGAGGTCAGGCTTTGAAGCTGATGATGGATGCTAACAGTGCGCACTAGATATGGTTTCTACACTTCAGAACAACGATTTTCGTGATGAATCCGATGAGAATACTGTCGTAGCGGCTCAGGACAAGCAGGGTAAGTGAGCCAATCCTTCAACTTTAAGATAGATGCTGATGATCCGTCATAGAAATAACTTCTCCACCGCAGATCAACGATTCCCATGGTGAATCCCATCACAGTACTGCCGCAGCGACTGGGGACAAGCCTGGTAAGTGGCCGAACTCTCGAGGCTGAAGATGAAATCTGATGATAGGCGCTAGGACTAGAGACCGGAATTGACATGACGACCTTCCCCCGATTCTCAAAGCTTTGTACAGAAGTTCGCCTTAGGATCTGGAAGTTTGCAGCCCTGCAACACAGTCTCGACCTCGACCTGAACCAGCTCTCAACTTTAGAAGCCGTTCCTGTACCACCTCTCTTACATACATGCCGTGAGTCCAGAGAAGAAGGGCTTAAGCTTTATCTACTCTCACCTGTCATTGATCATGATGCTCGACAATTACGACAGAACCAATTGCTAGTTATGGCCAACAAGACGTATTCACCTAGCCATTACAAAATTTGTATTATCGTACCCGAAGATGTCGTCTATATCCAATCAAAGTATCCGATCAAATTAAGTCCTATCAACTCGACGATGCCCCTCTTTTTTGAATTCGATAGACTTGAATATTTACCTAACGACGAGGCTATAGAGTTTTGTCATCTCATGATCGGTCGGTGGATTGCGAAAGTCTTTAGCGGCCGTGATTTGCGGGATATGTTGGCTGTTTGCGTTTACTGGGTGAAGGACACAGAATGGACAATTCCGACTCTTCCTCATATTCGAGTTGTCAGGGATACTCAATTGTCGTACCAGAGACTTGAACTAAAGCTAAACAAGGACACTTACAAACATTGGTTCAACTATCAAGACAACGCGGATGAGCAGACAGCTACAGAACAACTAGCCGAGGCGTTCGGGGAATAAACGCAGAGGGTGGAATTTCTGCGCGGTAGAGAAAACTGGATGTTGGACATTGTGTTCATAAGTTAGCCTGAATAATTCATGATGTTCTTTGCAACCTGCACCACGGATCCCCGGATCTTGACGTGTTCCGCATCTAATCTACCGTCCTTGCTAAAGTTCTCAAGCTCTTGAAATAATACCACATTGGACGATTGACAATTTCTTCATAATCACTTTAAGATTCAATGCTGATGAGCTGACAGGTTAGGTTGAGCAGTCGAAGGAACCGAATCTGCATTGCCCAAATCACCGAGGTTAGCTGACTGCTAATACCGAACGAAAGGCATAGGCAAAGTTTTGAAATTCAATGCTTAGGATGAGTAGTTGAAATACACTTTTAACGCAAGGAAATAAAATCTGCATAACCTAAATCACCACACCGAACAAATAACACGTGTATTTTGAAATCCAAGGACTGTGATTCCTTTATGCTTAATATATGCTTACTCAGAGCTACTGACCGGTCTGACCCAGTCAGAAGTCCCCACCCCCAATGCTCATCTTCTGACAACGTCAACTAAGCATGGTACGCCCATCGGCGCGAGAAAAAACCCCGAAGAACTTTAACTGAGCACGTCCACCAACGTCCGTCGATTGGAGAAAACCCCGAAGAAGAACAGCATACAACGAGTACTCTGCTCTCCCCCTCCCCCGTAAACAATTGTTATTCGGTGGATCGGTGGCTTTTCCTCAACGTGGCATTACCGAGCGTATAACTGAGTAGAAGAGTGCCAGATGCTGAAAAATGTAAATGAGGTATTTTCTATAGAATTTAACTAATCTTAACATACCTGACCTTCTTTCCTGGGTTATAAGTCCTGGTAGCACCATGTTTTGAGGATCGGAAAGCCACTGACCCATCGAATAACATTTATTTAGGGCGGGGAGTAGAAATCCACACTACCACTTGGCAACAGAGGCACTCGACGCAAACCAAATTGACTCTTGTCTCCTTGGGCTTATTTCAACAGGCTATGCACTGATCCCAAACGGTTTATTACCAGGGATCAGCTTAACAAATCCAAATCACGAGGCGGCGTTGAACTCTCTAGCCGAAGTAATAGTTTGTAAGAAGAACTTTCCTCTCGACCTCGACTCTCAGCTTACAACATAAAGGCGATCTTGTCGTGCGGGGTCTAGAATCAAGATGCTTACAAAAAAAAAGAAAAACCTCCATTTCCAAGGGCGATGGGCTGTCAAATATAGGTCAAGTAAGCGATGTCGTGAAACCCCGCCCAATGCGTGTCGCTTAAAAATCACGGCATGCGCCATGTGCGAACCTGGGAAGATGAAATTTACTGTGCGTTTCTTTTTGTCATACGTTGGCCATGCTACACAATTCATCTCATGTCTTTGAGTTCCTTTTTTTCCCAACCTCCGGTCCTGTTCCACTCACGCCATTTCAATACCTGCTCTCTTATTGGTCGTAAGTTATGATAGTTTTGTTTTACCTTTGGAATCATTATACTTTTCTTGGGTCCCTGTCAGAAATTCAATTCTACCTTTTTGTCTTTCCTTCTGTCCTTTCTTTCCGGTTGCCGCATTTGCACTTATATTCGCCAAGCCCGAAAGTTGTACATACCACATTAGGGGGGATGGAACTCAGACCCTGTATACCGACCCGCTTATACGTACAGAACGTAATGTGTACCGCTCAACTCAATTGAGCCAATCCGTGCTTCTGAGTTAACAACAACGATGTGATATTATTACTTAGCCACTTTTTCCCCGGACGTGATATACCTGCATATTTCTCGGCCTTAAGGGAGATAATTCTCGCCTGCTTACCTTCCTCCCCGATGCAGGCTTTGGAATCCCGTTTCTGATATTGGATTGTCATGTCATACCTCTCCCCCCCCAAATAGCGCTGACTGGATGATGGTCTTAATGGGCAGTTTAGCGGTTTTTGGAGCTAGTACGAAGACGCCACTCGGATAGTATAAATATGATATAATTTTTTTTATGATAAAGTAACAATAGGAATAAAGCACAATCCCAGTCATTGGGGAAAAGTAGTAAATGCTAAAGTCACTCATCAGCCGATTGGTTCAATACCACCTTCCCCATCACCAGCATATAAAAGGAAGCTACTACGGGATTATCACTTCTCGGGATCCAGGGGCAGTCCTGGCTCCCGGCTTGCATTGGTTCGTTGGTTCAGGTACCAAGTGCCAGGCAGGAATTGCGGGCTAAGGAGTATGTACAAGGTATTCTATGCAAGTTGTCACATTGTCAATCTCCATTCGTCGATTCGAGAATAGTAATATCGATTTTGCTATTTTCTATAGCCCCATTAAATGACTGTAGGGCAAAAACGTCAGATAATGTTTGCGTTCACCCCCTCATCTTGTTTAATTACGAAAAGCTTCTCTGTAGAGGAAAAAAAGGAAGGAAGAAAGCTAAATTATAAAAGATATATGTCCTTGTTATCATGTGACTGATCCAACAAACTATAAAGATTCATCACTTTCCCCCATTAGACAGGTTTCTTTTCTTCAGTCAACTCTTCGTCGACGCTTTACGATCATTACTTCTGTTGTCTTTCCTACCAAGATGCGTTCCTCATTATGTTTTCTTCTTGGCATCTCCTCGACTCTAGTCGCCGCTAATTGTCCATATATGGACGTCGAGCCTGCCATTAAAAAACGTAGCCTCAATGCTCGTGATGCCACAGATGACTTCTTGGCTGAGTTCACCGTCGATGATACAGATTCTTTCCTGACATCTGATGTTGGAGGACCATTCTCTGACCAGAACTCATTGAGTGCTGGAGATCGAGGACCAACTTTGTTGGAGGACTTTATCTTTCGACAGAAGATTACTCATTTCGATCATGAGCGAGTGAGTCCCCACATCTGTCTGCTAATTCTGTGATAGTCAAGCTAACAGAGTATAGGTTCCTGAGCGTGCAGTTCATGCCAGAGGAGCTGGTAAGTTACTGCCTCAATCATCAGTTGGTATTCACAACAATACTAACATAAAGTAGGAGCACACGGAACCTTTGTAAGCTACGGTGATTACTCCAATATCACTGCGGCTTCGTTCCTGGGTGCCGCAGGCAAAGAGACACCCGTCTTCGTCCGTTTCTCAACAGTTGCCGGTAGCAGAGGAAGTGCCGACACTGCTCGAGATGTTCACGGATTTGCCACAAGATTTTATACCGACCAGGGAAACTTCGGTAAGTTGTTCTGCCTTACGTATTTTGTATAATTCGAGTTCTAACTCTCATTCACAGATATTGTGGGAAACAACATCCCCGTATTCTTCATCCAAGATGCAATCCTGTTCCCGGATCTAATCCACGCCGTCAAGCCCAGCCCAGACAGCGAAATGCCCCAAGCAGCAACAGCCCACGACTCGGCCTGGGATTTCTTCAGTCAGCAACCTAGTTCCCTACACACGCTCTTCTGGGCAATGGCAGGTAATGGAATTCCTCGATCCTTCCGCCACATGGACGGGTTTGGAATCCACACATTCCGCTTCGTAACCGATGATGGAAATTCCAAGTTGGTGAAATTCCACTGGAAGTCCAAGCAAGGTAAGGCTAGCTTAGTATGGGAGGAAGCACAAATTTTGGCAGGCAAGAACGCAGATGCTCATCGTCAGGATCTGTGGGATGCTATCGAGTCTGGCAATGGACCTGAATGGGAACTTGGTGTGCAAATTGTTGAGGAAGAGGATGTCCTCGCTTTTGGATTTGATCTTTTGGATCCTACTAAGATTATCCCTGAGGAATTGGTTCCTGTACAAATCCTTGGCAAGATGACTTTGAACAAGAACCCGAGCAATTACTTTGCCGAAACCGAACAAGTTATGGTGAGCTTCGAACAGGTCCTTTTCATGTTCAGGTAAAAAAAAACTAACATTCTATAGTTCCAACCTGGCCATATTGTTCGTGGCATTGACTTTACGGATGACCCTCTACTCCAAGGCCGTATCTTCTCCTACCTCGACACCCAAATTAACCGTCACGGAGGACCAAACTTCGAACAACTTCCCATCAACCGCCCCAGAGTCCCAATTCACAACAACAATCGGGATGGCGCCGGCCAAAACTTCATCCACTTGAACACAGCAGCCTACTCCCCAAACACGCTGAACAGTGGCTCCCCAAAACAAGCCAACCAAACCGTCGGCAACGGATTCTTCACTGCCCCAAAGAGAACCGTGACTGGAAGCCTCGTGAGAAGCGTATCCTCCACCTTCTCAGACGTATGGTCCCAACCAAGATTATTTTACAACTCGCTTATCCCAGTTGAACAACAATTCTTGATCAACGCCATCCGTTTCGAAACCTCGCATCTACAATCACCAATCGTTAAATCCAACGTTCTAATTCAGCTCAACCGCGTCAGCAACGACTTAGCATCTCGAGTAGCAACAGCATTGGGAATGAGTGCCCCAGCCCCAGACCCAACATTCTACAACAACAACAGCACGGCCTACATCTCAATCTTCAACCACAGTCTCCCATCCGTCGCAACGCTAAAAGTAGGAATCCTAGCAACCACAAGCTCACCCGCATCACTATCACAAGCCCAAGCACTATCAACAGCCTTTGCGGCCTCAAACGTAACAACGACCATCATCGGCGAATCACTGTCAAACGGTACAGCACAGACCTACTCAGCAGCAGACGCCACGTCTTTCGATGGCATAATTGTAACCACAGGAGCCGAAAAATTATTCAGTCAAAATAGTACATCTACACTCTATCCAGCCGGGAGACCAGCTCAGATTGTCACGGATGGTTATCGATGGGGTAAACCAGTAGGAGCCTTAGGTACTGCTGCTGGTGTTTTGCGAACGGTCGGCATTTCGACCACACCTGGTGTTTACAGTAATGATGGTAGTAATGGGGCCGTTACGGACTTCGTCACGCAGTTTGAGGAGGGGTTGAAAACTTTTAAGTTCATTGATCGGTTCGCTGTTGATGCGTAAATATTTCTCCTTTAGGAATTGTAATATGAATGCCATTATGGCTGTCAACCCACCTATGATATATTACGCTTTGTTTCCTCGAACATATTTTGGTTGAGCCTATCAGACAGAGGTTGCTGCGACATACTTTACGGGAGGGAACAAAGCTTGTCCTTGTAATAGAGTTCTCGGGTGTAAATCTACTATTATGCTTAAACTGATACCGGAGTCTTTAATTACTTTGGGCTAGTCCGGAACTTTGCGTGCATTGTAGGGCAGACCGACTCTTGAAAGAGCGAGACCCGAATGCGAGTCATTGAGTTTCTTAAGACGTTAAAGTAACAACCCGTGGTGTTATTCAAGGCAGCTTTAAAGCCGTTAAAACCCAATTCCAACGAAACCATTCAGAAGCTTTGCTTTAAACGAACTCCTTCTAACTAAACACGGTATCTTCACCGGTACTTTATCAACCTAATTGGAACTCCCACCCTCCTCCAAACCTTAAGCTTATCTTCAAGAAACAAGAAAACTACCTGGAGATGATGCTACTGGTACACAATTGTAATCTAGGGGTCTAAAAGATAGTCACAATGGTCAACTAACTTCCTTAACCTTCGTATCTCAATCTCTCCTAACATAACACGCATAATTAACTTAAGTAACTTCCTGACCATAGTTTACCACCAAACTAAAACCCGAACTCAAAAGGCCTACAAGCAGCATAAAGTCCAGCGCCGAAAATAAAGTGTAAAAGTGGAAAATCTAGAACCAAAACCAAATAGATCAGTGCAGAAGAATAACAGTCCTACTTAATACTACCTCTCTCTCGTACTACGGAAACAAGTCGTATTCGTTACAGAAAACTAGCCCAGCTTGCCTCATTGAACTTAACAGCATTGTCTTACACACAACCGGTAGGTAAGCTTCTTCTAAACACCTCTTTCTTAGTAGTACGAAAAAGTGGCTACGTTCTCTTCCTCCCATTCCCCGCTTACCTTACCGTAACTTCCTCTATCAAATTCACCCTCCCCTATCCTCTTCCCATATCTCCTCCCCAAAACTTCGAAAACTTAAAAAAAAAACCCTGCCAAAAAGGTCAAAAAAAAAAAAGAACAAAGAATAACAATAAACCAAAGAGAAGTGATGACCACGCTAAAGTTCCCCTTCGATCTAGAAAACCTTCCAGAGAGCGGCACAGGGCGTGGTTCAGACGGCAATAATTCTGGCTATTATTTTCTACCTTCCCTTTTATCATACATGCATAGGTAGGGTAGGTACCTATGTTTGCATTATTTATAGATATATTTAGCATAGTGGGCTATTATGTGTTGAAATGCTTCAAAAATGATGATGCTTAAGTTTACAACTAGAAGTTGATAAATTCTCAAAGTAAGAGATTTCTAATCAAGTCAAACCACACTTTGGCCACCTACCAAGTTAGCACTCCACTACTAATCCATACGCACATCATTAACTACCTACCCTCCCCCTTACCAATAAATCTCTGACTTTTCCCAGCATCCCGCACCTCCCTCCTCGAAACTCTCCATAGCGCTCCAAAAGGTAGCACAACAGTGAGAAAGAGGGGAAGGAAAGGGCGAGGTGAGAATTCCCAGCAGCGAACGTAAAGCCCGACAAGCCAGGTCATCCAAAATCGCAGAAGAAAGAGAGAAGACACGCAAAGGTGTTTTCTTCCTATTTGAGCGAGAATTGGAGAAATTTTCATTTCCCAATCTCTTGTGTGTAGCCTATAGTAGAAGGATGATCAGCAGTTCGAATGCCACTCTGGCAGGTGTGAAGGTGATTGCGTGTGGATGGGCTTTATGAACGAAAATGTAAAGAAGGAAGCAGATAGATGCTCGAAAGTGATCGATCGTCTCGTCTTAGATGGCAAGGCTTGACCACTATAAAATGCTCGTTAGTCACCGATTCTGCAAGAAGGGGAAAAGTAAAGCTAAGGCTAAAGCTCTTAAGCAAGAGCGAATCTCATCGTAACTATTCTACACATCAGTGATCATAAAAGTCGATATAGACCGTAAAACGCCACCGGGTATCGTTCGCCACCACTAGTCCATACGCCATAATAAGCAATCAACCTCCTACAAGTGAAACTGATAATACACCTGGCGCTAATACTTATCTCCTTAATCAATAACACTGTTATCGACCGGGCCAACGAGCCTATCATGTATATGCGCAAGATGCTCCCGTTGAAGATCAAAAGTCCTATAATTACCAGCAAGTATACAGCCTAAAATGCTCTTCTGGGATCGATCCTTGGACAGTAACAGGTCACCCATGCATTTTTGCAGGTCGTTGAATGCCTGAGAAAAGGCTTTTCTGATGGTAGGGGTATTGGAAGAACCGCCGGAAATGTCATTGTCCGGTCTATTTGGGTCAATGATAGTGAATTTTTCCTTTCTCATCTGGTTGTAAGCCACACCACCAGAAGAGTCCTACAATCGTGTTAGCCAACAACACACGAAGTTAGAGGGAGTTGTCACCTTTCGTATGAACGCAGGAGGATCGAATTGAATTGCAGTCGTGGTGACATCGAATGCATTTCCATACAAGTCGAAAAACTCCATCAGAACCTCGCCAAGGTGATGTTCAGGAATCATATTCCTGCTTTGGACCTGTGGCATATGTTGAAGTAAGCTTACTACAAGACATGTTACAGAAAATCCACCGATTCCACCGTTGACTGGCTCGTTTAGACCTCTCATTGCCAGGAAATGTTTGATGACAGTGACGAGGATAGGCATTGCAGGGAATTGAGTCTTCCAGTTTTGGAAGGTTTTGTTGGCGATAATTCCAGTGTCATTTTCGAAAGAAATGTCCACTCTTAGACCCGTAATTCTGTCGACGTATTTAACAAGAGGAACTTTGGCCTTAGCGATGACTTCAATAGTTCCGGGAAGCGCTAGTTTTTGGGCTTCCAGGAAGTCCCTGAATCTGTAAAGATGATTTTTGCTAGCCATTGTGCCGTATCCTCCTCTCATAAATTCGTCGGAAACCATGACCAAGTCCATGTCAGCTGTTGGTAAATATAAACCGGCCATGAATGAGCCAAAGCATTTAATATCAGCCGGGTATCTCTGTTTGACTTTGGCGCGAAGATCTTCTACCAACTTTGTGCGGATGACCTGTTCGAAGTCACGTGGCCTGACATGGTGGTAAAAGTCGACAATTTCCTTGTGCAGCCTTACTACTGTTAGCTGGTACATATATTAAGAAATACTCAAACTTACATGACTCCCATGTTTGCACTTTTAGAATGATCCATATTGATCCAAGGAGTACCTGTCGAACCAGCAGGAGTACGCCAGTCTTTAAGAATGGCACCTGTTGCTGGGGGGTTCTTCTTTCCTGTGCTTGGCTTGTGAATTAAAGGGGGTCCTTTAATCTCATCATCAAAGGTACGCTTTCGATTTCCTAGGGTAGGATCCGAGGTTAGATCAATTGGAGACGCACGGCGCTTCGGCGGCGGAGCTTGTGTGCTGTGCAAAGGTTGAGCTTGTGGCAAACGCTGTGGTAGCTCTGATTTAGTATCCTGCTTTTGAAAATGGTCACGGTGGCTAAAACGGGGGCCTGTTGGAGCTCCTGAAGGCGGAGCCACTTCCATGACATCGTCATCATCTTCTTCCTCCTCTTGCTCATCGTTGCCTCCAAAATCGAAGGAAATAAAGTCTTCAGCAGCAGCCTCGGTCTTTGAGGCACTAGCAGTCTCAACACGAGATTTGCGAATGAGCTTGACGACGTCCTTCTTCTTGCGGAGAGAGTCATCAGGAGGTGGTAAAGCTGTATAAGGATCTGGATTTGACCATCGCGGAACGCTGTCGCCATCGGCAGCTTTGCGGTTGGTGCGAGCTTGCTTCTTCGCTGGTCCACTTGTGTCATCCTCTCCATCGGAAATATCCATATCTGTTTCGTCGCTGTCTGAAATATCACCAATGGCTCTGTATTTGACACCCTCGCCGTGATCTTCTTCCATACCCGGCATTAACTCAGGTGTAGGTTCACGGTTTGTCTTTAAGAAAGCTCGATCTGAGGCTAGCCTTGGACCAGTTCGACCGCGATATCCACCACGAGCGCCGCTACGATATCCAACATTACCATTCTGCTTGAAGCTGTTACGGTTTTCGTTGTTGTGGTTGCGCTGGCGTGGAGGTGAGCGAGGTCGATGGTCGCGTCGGTCATCATACTGGCGAGGATTGATAGAGGGAGGTGGCTCAAAACGGAAGTCGAAGTTTGACTCTTTTGGGCGGTAAGTATCTGCACCGGGAGGAGGCGCATAGCTAGGAGGTGCATTGCCGTAATCAGGACGGTAGGATGCATTGCCACCCCGATGTGCTAGACCTGCATCATATCTCGAGTTATCATCGTATCTGCTATTCCTGCTGTTTCCGGAGAACTGGAACATATCACGGGATTCACCACGGCGGGGTTCGTTGTAGTAGCTCTGGCTGGACATGGCAGATGGACCACCACTGGGGCGGTAGGAATCACCAGCGTAGCTTGTCCCTGGAGCTCTATTGTCTCTTGGTGGCGGACCAGGTGGTAGAGGCGGTTGTCGCGACATCTTGTGACGCGGGTTGATGTTGTGTTGTCGTAGTTGTCGTATGTACGGAGTATGTATGGTGTAGATTTTACAGAAGTCGCAACAGGAAATATTTCGAAAATCAGTGCAGTTAATCCAGGTTTTGCGCCAACCGCATATAGTTAGTTAGACAGATGCTCCACTTCCACTTAGGGCAAGGCTGAGGTGGTGAACCGTGAACCTTTCATCATTTAGGTGATTGATAACCACGAAAGAACAGAAGGTCATAGTGTCAACCATTTTGTGCTTTGGCTTTCGCAAATAATGTCGCAAATCGCAATGACGTTCGTATTCTTTATTGTACCGTACAGGACAGTTTCCCCAATTAACTTCACTTCATATTCCGGTATCATGAACAAGATCCTTCGCAGCACGAGGCTGACAGCTGAGTTTCCCAAGGCTGGCTAATCAGTCAGGACAAGCAAACGCCTTTGACTGAAAAGCGGCACTGAGAAATTAGAGCAGCATTTCATAGCGAGTACATTCTTTGCAGTCATTGTGAAATATACTACTCAGTACTCTGTGAATTCTACTCAAGATAATTGTAACTAATGCTTATTGAAAGTCCCAACTGAGAAGAGAACTATACTTGAGAGCAGTGCCGCTATTCTTCGTCCTAAGCAGGCATGTGAAATTCCGTGGGCCCGAAAGAAAAGAGGTTGGAGGCGGTCTCTGCTTGCATCTTGTACATCTCTACCTAACTTCTCTCCCCCGAAGTAGCATATTGTTATCATCACAATAGTTTCAATATTTTCCGAGATCCTTCCAGTCTCATAGTCTTTCCCTCTTAGACTGCTATGCATCGTCGTGGCTTCCTACACTTCGATCCCTGACAGCGATCGCAAAGCCTGTTCGGCCTCGCGTGTATGACGTTGTAAATGGCTGCCTTTGTACGTGCACCACTACTCCGAATATCAGTAGGCAACCCCCACAGTACTGACCACTGGATCTCGCAGGACACCCCTTGGCTCGATCTCATGTCTTCAACTCCAAGTTCAAGAAATGACCTTGACGATGGCGCTTCTCAGCATGGTGGTGACCCGAATCCACCAACAGTCGCTGCATTTTCTCCAGTGACTCTGTCTCACGCGACATCGTCGAGCAAGCAACGGTCCACCATTCTTGTCCACCAAAAATCTCCATTGCTCATAGCAACTCCTCCGCAGATTACGAGAGCATTAGCATATTCACATCCCTTCTTACTCCCTCTGAACAAGTTTGCCGGGTTGATGACATGGACGACCGGGGATCCGTGGGAGAGCTTCTTGCTTGTCGCAATCTTCTGGGGTGTCACCCTGTATGGAGATATCGTGATGAGATGGTTTGGCCCGGTGGTGGTTGTGCTGGGCCTAATACTTGGCATGTATTCAAGGCGGTATTCTCCACTTTCGTCAACTGGTCTCACTGGAGAGAAGCAAAGTAATAAGAAACACAAGAAGACGGACTCCGAGATTACGAATACAAAGCACCAAAAGACGTTGGACGAGATAGTGGAAACACTGCGAGTCTTTACGTCAAGATGTAATGTACTTATGGACCCCCTTCTGCAACTCACGGATTTCCTATCTACACAACGGACTGCAACAACTGCAACAACTAGGCCAGCACTTACAACACTATTACTTAGGATTCTTCTTATTACTCCTGGATGGTGGATTCTGACTCTACCCCAAATTCATATCATCACTACAAAACGAGTTGTGTTGGTTGCCGGAACTCTGGTTCTAACATGGCACTCTCGGCCAAATCGGGTGACGAGAACCATTCTCTGGAGGTCCAGATTTGTCCGTAGATCATGTGTTATGATTACTGGCCTACAGTTTCCTGACATGATGGATGTCGCTCCTGCACCCCCAGAAGAAGGTGGCAAACCACCTCCACATCCTCCTCAAAACAAGGAAACAGCTTATCATCAAGCAAATCTCGCGGCTGCATCGGCAACAAAGAGAAGGCCGGACGCCCCAGGAGTAATGTTTACTTTCATTTTGTATGAGAACCAAAGGAGGTGGGTTGGACTGGGATGGACGACATCTCTTTTTGCCTATGAGCGTGCAGCTTGGACAGATGAGCATCTAAACGCAGTACCAGCAAAGGAAGACTTTGAACTACCAGAAGTTGAGGATGGTAATGCGAGATGGCGTTGGGCTGAGGGAAGCCATTGGTTAGTAGAAGGGGCCGGTGAGTTTGATGAAGGTGGTGTAAAAGCAGGAGAAGACGGTAAGCAAGATGGCGGATCCGGCTGGATTTATTATGATAATAAGGCAAGTTATTCTCTTTGCTTTTTCAATACATACTCGCTAAGTTAGCCTGTAGTGGAACAATGGCCGCCGAGGAGTTGACGGTTGGGGTCGTTATACCCGGCGTCGAAAGTGGTACCGAGACGCTGAGCTCGTCGAGATTACACCCAGCACAGAAGTAACTCCACCTCCAACACCAACCAGCCATACTAGTCCCGCGACAACACGCACTCAAAACTCGAGTAGCCAAGGGACTCCGCCACCAGAGTACGCTGAGAGCGTACATAGTACGAGCACTAATAGCAGGAAGAGCTTCAGGCTGGGGAGTGAGAAGAGGAGGGGAAGCCAAAGAAGCAGTTTAAATCTTGCAACTGATGATACACTGCCTAGAACAAGGCAGGCGGATTGGGGGATTGGCGATGATGCCAGGATGGGTTTGGAGTAAGTTTGACTGGAAAATTGGGCGGCTGGATAGTGGAGTTGTGGGTCATTCACGGCGAGTAAAAGGCGCTTTTGTGTGATTCTTGATATTTCTAATGTTTCCTGTACAAGTATGAAGAGTGGCTGAGCAAGAACGGTTCTCGGATGCCTCAGTTTGCATCCAGAATTTGCAGAAATCACGCTGTCCCGACGCCATCTCCAGTCCTCTTGTTTGTGGAGTGTCCCGCTCACGCCCAATCATTATCATCTTACCAATTACAGTTCCCAATCATACACAGAGCGCTCGCCAGGCTTCGACAAGCTCTCCATCTTTGGGTATTTTATGTCCATTCCGAACGAAGACCTCTCGGTGCTCATGCCTCCCTTCTCACAGACCCGTGGTAACCTTTTGCAACTTGCCAACGCCCCTACTTGAGAAAATAGTCATGAAGCCAAATCCCACGTAAAACAAAGCCAAAGGATATGCGACCAACCCCCTCATACTTCTCATCCTTCCTACAGCACAGAACATACCAGAACTGCTATACGTGCACCAAACCACAGCGAATGAAGTCAAAATATAACCAAACAAGCCATCCATAGGCACCACAACGCCAATCAAACTCGTTAGAACTAACGGTAACAAGCAATATCCCAAAACGGAAGCTGAGCGCGGGAACGTGAGAGTCGAAGATAGGTGTGAGGAGGAGGATTGGTGGTCTTGAATTGCTGATGAGGAATCCACGGAAGATTCTGATAGCGGTGGTGCCATCAGGGAGAGAATGAAGTGGAGAGATGTGCTGCCTAGAAGCGCGAGTCCATAGACATATCCGAATTGCGCTTTTCCACTGAAGAGCAGGAAGAATCCGAAAAGTATGAAGAATAGAATTGGGCCTGCGAGGTCGGAATCGTCCATGATGTGCTGGTCTATTCGGGCTAGAGGGTTCAATACCGCAAGTGTCTGTAGATTACCAACAATAGTCAGATTATGATTTGTATGGAAGGGATTTGGATTTGGATTTAGAGGTTAAGGAAATATTTACCTTGCTTTGAATATGTCCAAAGTTCACACCTAGTTCTTCCAGTAATGGTGGTTCTCCTTCATAACCTTCCGTTCCAAAAGCAGCCAACCAACCCGTTCTTAATCCTCCTTGCTCTCCCATCCTCCCGCTGACACCTCCAAAGCTAGACGAGGCTCCATATGCCGACGACGCTGCTCCCCCATAGCTATATGCAGCTTGCGCAGGTGTGGCATGTCCCGATACTTGTGCGGGTGAGTATGAAGAAGGGTAGAATTGAAGGTTCTGAGCAGCCGAGTTGCCATATGGCTGTTGTCCAGGTTGCTGGTACATTTTCGCGTCGTGGTATAGAAGCTGGAACTCCAAATGCTGAAGCTGAATCTCAGCCTTGAGAATTTAAGAAGGGAAATTTTGTAGCCAGAGTGGTCAAATGCGGTACGAAGGCAGTGGAAGTACAGTAAGGTAGTTAGGTACCTATTACGGTATTAGGTTGGGACACATTTCAGACCCTTGAAATTGTTATATTGGTGCCTGAGAAATAAGGTGTCGATTTAATAAAAAAAGATCGCGGATATCACGCCGCCGGGCCTTTCACATTTCTTTTCCCAACGTGAACGTCCACCCTTTTGCGCTGTTGTTTAACCACCTTGTCCTATTCACGAACTTGGCTGTTTCCGTGGGGTTAGCACATCATGGTATGTTTCAATCTCATCATCAACAATTCCAATAATTCGGCTGCACCGCATCTTCCTATGTCTTACAGCCAGATAAAATATCTCGACTAACACACCAACAGGCGCACCGAATAATAACTCAAGTAGTCATAACTGGCTCAAGAGTATTAGGACGCGCCTTCGCAGAAGCATATAAACAAGCATCCGCATCCTCACAATACGCCAAAGCCCATGCCAAGAACAATCCGGGAGCAGCCAGTACATTCGCCTCTCACGGTCTCACACTCGAAGAAGCTTGCAAGATCCTCAATGTCAAACCACCGCAGAATGGACAGGCGAATATGGAAGAGGTAATGGAGAGATTCAAGAAATTATTCGATGTTAATGATCCGAAGAAGGGGGGGTCGTTTTACTTGCAGAGTAAGGTTTTGAGGGCTAGGGAGAGAATTGAGAGTGAGGTTAGGCAGGCTGGAGAGAAGGCTGCTAGGGAGGCAGAATTGAAAGAGGGTTGGAACCCTAAGGTTTTCAAGGACAGGTAGCCTGAATGATTATACAGTGTGATAATAATAGGTGGTAGTGGTGGTGGTGGTGGTGGTGGTGGAGCTTGGGATGAAGGAGAAAGGAAAGTCTACATATGAAAAAGCGACGCTACAACCGATCGAACGACGGAATGAATGTTCGCTGGCAGCTAAGGCACATCCCAAATCCTTCGAACAGCCCCGAGCAAGAGTCTCGAAATCTTCCCTCTGTACTGTAATTCGACATAGCCAGGCGTTTTGGGGCTACATAATGTATTTTTCAAAGGAGGGATCTGGTCTGCATCTGCATGGGCCTGGACAGGTCTTGTTTGTATATGTAAGATAAGATGATAAAGTGGGGTTACTGGAATGGAAGATGGGGATTCTAATGGCTCATGAGATTTTGAACCGCTGCTACTTGCCAAGGGTTCAGTTGTGTTTACCTATATGCGTGTTTGAGATGCAGTTAGTAGTGCATTTCAACTATGACTCTACCGGTTTGAATAGCCGTCAACTACTCCCCGATGAAAGATAGGTTAGCACTTCTTGGGCGGTCAGTAAGCCTTGTATTTTCCGTTGAAGTTGGCTCTTAACTCGAATAACGAAGCTAGTTTGGTGTAACAAAAAAGCTAGCCTAGTGCCCAGGAGTTCACTTGAACATAATGGAACAAGTTTGACCTCTTTAAACATTACCTACACTTGATTTCAGTCAAGTCTAGCTCAACTACGATGCACTGTGCGCCTTGGTTACCATATTACAATGCATATTTCAAGAAGCCTGAAATTTATCAGACATACAAGTCAATGTTAATTAGAACTGAAGTATGAAGGCTCTTAAAACTGTTTTTCACTAAGATTCTTTGTCTCAGACTATCGAGGGCTTCGAGTTTGCTAAAGGCACCTTCATAGCTTATAATCCTCTTAAATTATAAGTCGGGTATTTGCTGGAGTATGCTGACGGTGCAAAAAATTCATTCCCGTTATTATCTAGTTCGTTTGAGACCATGACATTATTCATCATACCTCGACACAGGCTGTAAATTTAAGTATCAATGAAAGTGCATACTCTAGTACCTTAACTTACTTTAAATACGCTGCTAGTGTCACTAGTTTCAGTCATGCTTCTGGTAGTATGGATCCAAAGGAACTAGTGGTTAGTAATATAGCTTTGTTTTTATAGTGCTCGCAATCGCGGATGATGGTTCATTTGGGAGGCAAGTCATACACAATAACTTTAATCCTCTTCTCCTCTTCATTCATCATTCTATAATAATAACAACATAGCCGCGAACCACGTCCCATTATTTTCCAAGGGAAGTGTAAGGCTGTCTGTTATGATCTCTTCGGGGTCTAGATGCCTAGGAGGAAGAGGAGGAGGATCACATATACAGTCGTATTTGGAATTGACTTAAGGGTCTTTGCACTGCTGATATTTAGACGAGAATTATGAAGGTATTTCTTTGTGATTAGTACGCAGAATAGCGTCTAAGCTGGTTTGCAATTGGTGAGAGCTTATGGAGTTATTAACGTTGTCTTGCTGACGCTGTTGCGACTTTACGCAACATTGAAACAGTGTCCAGAGACTCAGTAAGTAGCCACGGCTCTGCGGCGCTACAAAAGCGAATTTCGTGTTCAATTGTTAGGGCTAGTTAGAGCTGTGCAACCATCTCAAAATTGGTTCTTAATCGTTGATGCTTTGATCTATACAGGGTATTTATTCTCTATCTATCATGGTTTATCAGAGTTGTGGATGAAAAGTGCTCGCTTTGCTGGTTAGAGTTCGTCGCTTAACACTTACTTAGTAACTACTACTGCACTACTACAACAGCTGACAGACAGGGAAAATGAGATTATTTCATTTTCCATGATTGAGACTACTTTACAATAGATGCACATTATAAGAAAGCTGACTACCTACCTCTCTCTTTGCTATTTTCTCAATGATTTGGATCTAAACCAGAGTCAATTATTTGCACTATTCTACTAATCGGCTGTAAAAACCCCTCCTTGCAAGCGACGAAGTGAGTTTCATCACTAGAGCTAGTATTCCGATCAATAGAGGTTGTACTGCTGCATAAAAGACAAGTCTTTGTATGCTGTAGGTCGGATATAATAATTCTCAAAGTCTGCGATGGTTTACAACTTTATTATGGATCAATCGTCTAGTGCTTTTATGCTGATATCGAAAAGTTAAAATAACATACAAACATGCC
>JAJONI010000311.1:0-28105 GCA_022190145.1 Pezicula rhizophila
TAAGAGCTCCCGTACTTCAAATTGCACTTATTGTTGCCTAAACTCTTGCCCAACATCCTTATAATATCGATAACCATAATGTTTAGCTGTAAAGTTCTATTCTTGAAAAATCTTACATGGAGTCTTTTCTCCCCTAAACGTCTAAGGAAGCGTGAGAATAGATATTAAAATATTTATCTGTCAATCTACGCTATATTACTATCGCCGCGTTTGGCCTTGCAAAGGCTCATGGGATTGGCTTATAGGAGTGATTATTATACTATATAAATAATATATAAAACCAGTGTAATGTAAAAGGCAGTAACGAGCACAGGATTTTGTCATCTCTTAATATATTTGTTTACGTAGTTTTGCTTCTGCAATTAGGAGTGGAGTGGACTGCTGGTTCAATGGATAGGATCCTCTTTCGGCGTACTACCATCATTTCCTGCCTAACTCTCTCTACCTGACGTTTTTGGGATACTTCTGGGTGGTCCTTTTTCATTTCTTTTTGGAGCCTTTTAGGCTTGCTTAGCGTTTTCCATATCCATACTACTGTAACACCGTTACCATCACTTGCCTAGGTACCTACTTACCACTGCCCTTCTTTTGCATTGTTAGTCCCTTTTTTTATGGTTATTCTTTGCCGTTGCTACCTTCTATAATAGACTTGCTAACATAAAGGCACCGAGGACCATACACGTTAAACCATTATTTACGTGTTACCAAAGCTAATAGTATCCTGATTGTTTGAAACTTCTTACACATGTAGCTATTTAAATCGTGTTGATAGATTAAAAACCCGCTGTCAAGGGTCACTAAGGCAGGTACTCTTTTACAACTTGATAAACATGTTTATGAGATTTTACTTCTGCAATTAGGAGTGGTGTGAGCCCACTTGCATTGAAGTTATATCTCCCTGCTAATTGCGGCAACTCATTTTAACACAGGAAATCCTCAGAAGATTCATTAGTATCTTCTACAGCGTGTTCAACACAAGTATTGAAGAGTTCAGTAATATTTTCCATCTTTGTTATTGGCTCAAAATGACCAGCCTCCATGTAGCTTGTTTCTTTGAGAGAAGTGGGACAATATGTAAGGGACTTTTAGGGCCAGGTATCATAAGTGAGGCTATATTTGATTGTCCGTCTGACTCTCCTCAGAGATGGTCCGTCTAGAAGAATCAAGCTGCGCCGGTGTCTATTCATGGGCTTGGAGTAACTTGGTCTGTTAACAATTTCCATGGAAACAACAAATGGAGCTATTCGAGGATGGTAAACATGGAAGCAGCAACTAGGGCTGTTACACGTTGCACCGCAGGAGAAATCTGTTTTTATCAGCTGTTCAACGGCTGTTGTAGTTGTTTGGATTTCTGCCAATTAGTAAGAGATGGATGGACCTGTGAGCTGATCATTTCCCGCTGTACGGAAGAACGTCTCACAACAGTAAAACACTGGTCGCTGAGCAAGGCTGTAGTGAGGCTAACTAGACCAAAAACACTCACAGACCGCTGATTAGAAGTTGGAGTAAACAAGGAAAAAGAAAGCTTCTGTCGACTCTTCCGCAGTGATGTACAAACATCTTTTGGTTGCCGGTAACTGATTGGTGTGGACCAACTATTCTCTTTGCAGTTAAAGTATCGAGGAAGGGCATCCTGGATATATAGCGGTGCTGGAAGCTCTATGATCATGGAAGGCTGAAAATGGACGAGGAATGATTGGGCAGCAAGAAGGAGAGAGCAGGTGGGGCACAAATGCTGTTCGCGATGTGCTGTGCCTGATCCTGAGGTGGCCAATGAATGAACGAATGAATGAATGAACGAACGAACGAACGATTGACTTTGGACGAGAGGGCTACTGTACTGTAATAACCAAGACTAAAACCATCTGACAGCGGCTAGAAACGCCATGGTGAAAGTAAAGCCTTGCATACAGCAGCAGTAGCAGTACAGTAGTAGTGGTGGGAAAATACCCCTCAAAATACTCCCAAAAAAAAAGACCAAGAAAAACAAAAAAAAAGAATGGAATAATAATAATAATAATGGTAATAATAATATCGTACGTACCTTGATCATTAATCCTGAACCATTAATTTTGGCAGCCTTCTTCTGGTGGGGTAATTTTGCTACACGTATACCCCGCCGACAAGGCTGATGCTCGTACGAAGCACTTTTTACAGTAGCAGTGTACAGTAGTACTGTAGTAGTGTTCTGTACAGAACCTTCCAACAACCGAATCGACGTCATTTGCTCCACCTCCATCACCACCACTCTACCACTTGGCGTTTCTACCACACAAAAACAGAGCTTCAGCTACCCCAATCAATTGGTGGCGCTTACTTTTTTTTTTAAAATTTAAAAAAATTTAAAAAAATTCCGACGCAGGCAAGCGTTTGGGAGCAGGTGACTACTTACTTGGATAGACCCGGGGTATTGTCGTTTCCAGCAACATGAAGCGACTCAAGAGAGAGTCGTTTTGTGGGGCGGTGAGGGTCCTTCTGACCCCCTTCACACCCCCCCTACATAGCCGTGCTAGCCAGGCCAACCACCACCACAAACCCTTCTGAAGATCTCCGTCGCTCCGGAGTCAAAGTACGTACTTTCTCAACAATTAGCCGTATATGAACCGTACAAGATGGTTGCGATGCCGTCTTCTTGAAATTGGTGGTGTCCAAACTGCTCGAAATTCCCCAACCCGTGGAATACGAATCGGTATCGGACGATTCGAAGACTTGCACAGTAGCAGTAGCAGTAGCAGTCGCGCGCATCAAGCGTAGTAGTCGCAGTAGTTGTTTGAGCGGTTTGGTTGCAGTTACAGTTGGGTGATGTGCATGCTGCATAGAGTATGGTGCAGAGTGGAGAAGGGCGCTGCTACCAGTTCTTCCTCACATACAACTTACGTGTGTTTGGCGATAAGATGCGATGGATTAAGGTTTTCGCTTGACCGAATCACTGTTGCGACTTAGGTTGCGAGAATGAACGCCGCTCCGCTGTCAAGCCTTCCGTCTTCGTCTTTCGTACATTTACAACCAACCAAGAGACCTCGTTGCTCAGGTAGGTTTACCACTCTAGTTAGGTCAGGTCCCTTAAAAGTGGTGTACTCTGCACAATAATGGATGCACAAAGTACTCGCCTACCTCGTACTACTGCATTGCTCACTCCGCATTCCGAGTCTGAGATGTTTTTCTGTTCTGTCTTGTGCCCTATGGAAGGGTGGGAGAACCACGTTGTTGGAAAGTGATAGATATCATATGTTACTGCAATGCGCTGATCAGACGTCGTCTCCCCATTCCACGAAATGCTGAAACTTTCCTGAGGAATCTGAACTCACAACTATCAATTACTGTCCTGCACGTTCGTTCGCAATAGATCCTTAGCGTATGCAGGATGATCCCAAAATGTCCAGCGACAGATACGTTAGCGCAGGCTAGTCGTTATGTTCTGCTAATTGTCGAATAGCAGCCTCTGAACGAGGGGTCGCGATGCGGTACTTTCGTCATATTGCTTTTTTGTGCCACACCGTGACACCGTTCGCTTTGTGGTAAGTGCGCTAATAACGCGCTACAGCAATAGAGAGTCCATTCGACAGGTCGAGTCATGCGCGGGATACAGACTATCTATCTCGTTGCACAAACAGAGAAAATAGAAGATATACTCCCAAGTTTGATGTTGCTGACTTAGAGCGGACTCAACTATTGTGACACTACCATGCCCATCTGATAAGCTGCTATGAATGGGTGAGCACCCAGGCCATATGACGGGAGCCGTGACGAACGGGGAGGCGCACCAAATACACCTGACCCTATGAGGCTGAACCCGTGTCTCGTATCACCCCATCATCAGATGCCTGGGTGTGTGATCTAGATTGTAGAACCGCAGGAGTAAGCAATATGATGGCCAGAAGCAGCCATTCTGAAATTTGGTGTGGGTGGTTTCGCACGCATAAAATAGTTGCTGAAGAGTCAATACACATTCAAATGTCGACGAGGCGGTGTAGGCGTCGAATTGACTCTTGGGTCACTGTCGCTCCCCCAGCATTCCTTCGCGGCGACGAGGTGCAAGTTGGGCGCTGATTGGTCGTAGCGTTGGTGTTTGAATCTTCAGCTGCTAGTGTGTGCATACCTTCGACCCCTCCACCTTTTTCGAAGGAATCAAGGTGCGATTTGAGGATGGTTAGCTGGTATTGGCCGGCCCAGTCGTCGGCTGAGGGTCTCTCTTTGGTGGGGTTCGCTGCATGGACCATGCGATAATCTCGAAGGGGTGAACCTTTTTCGTCCAACTGTTTGAAGGTATTGGTAATTTTTGGCATAGCTTCGAGAAGGACTGGCGGCTCGCACTGGCATGACGGGCAGCGGTGAGCCTCGCTGGAAGAAGGAAAAACTCACTAGTTGGTAGTAGCAGCAGATGGAGAAGGAGATGTTGATGAATTACAAAATTGCAATATTACCAAATTTGTGCCGTATGGATCGAGTCAGACCATTCTGGTAGATCATGGAAATTTGTTGACGATTATCATACGCGGGCTCTTGGGAAGATGTAGCGCTACAGTAGAGAAGAGGACCCTCAAAAATGGCATCCTGGTTAGGGAAGGTTGCCGAGGGCCGTGCGTATTCATCAGTTAGCGAGATTGCCGTCGCGATGGCATCAACAAGAACAAAACTTCACAGGCACCCGTCCTTGTCTGTTTGTTTCCTCTCTTGAGGATAGTCATCGCTAAGTGCAGCTTCTGCTTCTTGCTGCACGTTTCTCTTCTGCATTACGGCCTCGCACATCCATCATGACATGATCTTCCACGGCCGTACTGTACTTCAACATTGCATCGAGTCTAGCACTGTAGCGAGCGACTGTTCTCCCTGCTCGTCCCGCTATTATATGCACGAAGCCCTCTGCGAGAACCAACCCCACCCACTATTGGTCACGAACGTCTCAAGTCGGCGGCAGAACTTTTCACGGTACCACGAGAAGATATAGAGAGTGCATCGCGCGCCAGTTTCCTCGTGAAGCCCTGCTCTGTGTGTGAGAGGATTACCTTGAGGAGCACTTTCTCGCTCCGGGTGCTCGTGAGCACAACAATCCCTTCAGAGGTACGAGCCATGATTTACCTCTAATCCCCTACTCTGCTCGCGGGTTTTATATTCATTGCCTCTGCGATGGGCCATCGCATTTCGCCTCGTGTTATTTACGGAGCGCCGTCTCGGAATGAGTATTTGGCTGACAGCGTTGCGCAACAGCAGTTCCCCGTCTCCCAACGTGTGTGGAATTACGCAGTTGCACGAGGTAGCGACGAGGCCTGCCCTTCCACGAGTTTCTTTATCCCCGCAAGATAGTCTCCTAATTTCCCTACAACCCATATGCATTCTCGATGATGGATATTGAGGATGGGCAGTTCTTTATAAAGGTATGCGTGCAATCCGGCTTCTTCAGCCCCTGAGAATCACTGCTAATCATTCCTGTCTTCCGCAGAACCTGGCTCACTTTGTACGAACTCACGAGAAGGCACTGGCAAATGCACTTCAATTACGACGACAAAAGAATTCTAATAATGGCTCCAAAAGTGAGGGAACAGTCGGAGGATCTGCAAACCCTTTGTCACCAACCATCACAAACCAGCCCTCATCTGCATCGTCTTCCACAACGTCGAGCACTTTCGCTGCCGCCCTCTCCCTCCCATACCTAAGCTTCGCCTCCCATAATATCAAACCTGCCAAACTCGCTCTCACACCCCATCATCTCTTCTATCTCCTCTCCCGTTTTGAAGACCTGAGCATCCCCGTTGGCCCCATGAATGTGCGGATAGAAAATCTTCATGAAACATCGTCTTCCAACTATGTCTCATTTCTGAGTCAATCCCAACGGCCGAAAGGTCGTGGCTCTGACCATGGATCTATCCACTCCGTCTCCAGTGTTCGCAGTGTTATGTCAGGTATGTCTTCGCTGTGGTCGAACTTTGGACTGGGTTCCGGAGGATCTGCTGCAAAGACCGAGAAACAGAAAGCCGCCCTCGAGGCAGACTTGAAATATCTATATTCTGCATTCACCAAGATTCCCTGTCTAAGACTGGCACCCGACCGTCGTGCACGCCTAATTGAAGGTTACGAAGAGTTCCCATTTGACACGGCAGTGCCCCTAATCGCTTTCAAGAACATAAGTGCGCTGGAAATCAGTGATATCGATATTCGACAGTTTTTCGGTTGGGACCGGCTTGCAGAGCAACTGAGATCCTTGACAGTGAAACGTGCAGGAGTTGACGACCCGGCAGACCTGTTGATCAATATTGTCCTCGATGACATGGACAAAAGGAGACGGAGATCCTCAAAGGCACAAATGTCACCGACAGCTACTTGGGCTCCATCTTCAAGCCCCAGACGGAGTCCAACAATGCCACATGCCCAACTTGTCACATCCTCTTCAGATCCAGGATCTCCTGGTTCGCCAGAACAACGGACACATAGTGACGACGATGAAGCGCGACGTCCTTCATTGGCACGGTCTGGTTCCGACCTTGCGAGATCTCCTACTAAGGGAAGACCAAGAAGCAATTCACCTGTACGACCAACCAGCTCTCGAACTGGTTCCGCTCATGGACACTTGAGGGGCTCGTACAAAGTCAAGCGATCTGGATCGGGTAGTTCTCAATCAAGCTTGTCAGATGGCTGGAACAATACCCGCGGTAGCTCATCAAATCTTCTGTCCATGGGGATATTGCCTTCATCTAAGTGGAGATTTCTTAAGCACCTCAGTATTGCTGACAATGGCCTTACCTCTATATCTGCCGCAAGTCTGGCTCCGCTGGCAAACACTCTCCACTCCCTTGATTTATCATCAAACCTCTTCGTTCAAATTCCCGACTGCCTAGCATCACTTACGGCATTAAGGGCTCTCAATCTCTCGAACTGCATGATCGATTCCCTGCATTCTCTTACACGCAACCCGCTACCGGCAATTACGGCGCTGAATCTGCGGTCCAACCGACTGATTTCTATAGCGGGTGTCGAGAGACTTTACCCATTAGAGCGACTTGATTTGAGAGATAATAAGATCATGGATCCCACGGAATTTGCGAGGTTAACTGGGATCCCCGATATTCGAGAGATATGGATAACAGGAAATCCTTTGTGCAAGACACACAGCAACCATAGAGTCACCATTTTCAACCTCTTCCGGAAAACTCCTGGTTATACCGAGGATATCTTGATTGACACATATGGCCCAGGGTATACTGAGAGGAGGATATTGGTTGATCGTGTTGCCGAGAGGCCCAACGTCCCTGTAGTCAAACCACCGCCTCCGGATTATGGCTTACCTGCTGTCGATGTAAACAAACCAATTATCGAATACACAGCTCCACGCGACCCGGCTGTCTTGCGAAAGGAGCGACCAGTTCCTACTGCTACCATGAGTGAAATACACAGAAGCTCTTCTGGGAGAAGAAAACGCACATCTAAGCGGAGAATAGTAGATCTTTCAAGCACAGACAATTCACCGAGTAAACCCAAGCCAGCTGTGAGATTCTCTACAGAAGAAGCCGGAGTAGCAGCAACAGGGTCAGATAGCGGATACGGCATCAGTCCGGACCCGTCACCCTGTACAGTCCCCTCTTATGTTCACTCTGAACCACCACGACAGACCCAAAGCACAAACGATATACCCCGTATCGACACTTCTGTTGTACCACGTCTTCCGCCCATCGAGACAGTTTCAAACTATGAACCGCAAGTCACCAAAGCCCCGTCTAAGGATGCCCAAGACTGGAATATCAGCGGCGAGATATATAGGAAGAAAATCGAGGCATTGCGGAACGAGGTTGGCAATGGTTGGCTTAGTGTTTTGAGTGAGGAGAACTGGGATCCCCAAAAGAATGGAAATACCCAAGGGTACCCAGTGCCGGATTTCAGTCCGGCAAGTACCATACGGCCTAGTCCTACGACACCGAGGGCGAATAGTCAACCGACTATACATAGTGGGAGGGCATTAGGATGAATGGATATCTGCGAGCAGAATTGTCCTATCATCGGAAGTGGTGGAAGAAACCGTTCCAAGACATCATGAGAATGTACTTGGTGATTGCTAGTGTCCCAAGGAAGGGAGTTTTTTGATACCCTCATCTACTCTTCAAAAGGTGTGCTGTCTGTTTCGATTATGGAGACACTCTATTCAGTTTCGGCATTGCGGTTCACATTTCCTCTTTTTTTTCTGCATCTGGTTTAGCATAGCGTGGGGGTCTGCTTTTTTGCGTTTATTTCAGTTCGTTTTAAAATTGTTCCCTTCATGAACATGTCTCGGTAGATGGTTGTGCATCTGAGGTGTCACATTCTTTCTTTGTAAAATATGGGTTACAAAGGTGGTCGCCATGGTGGAGGATGGTTTCTTTCGCCTATTCGCTTTTAGGGTATTCACGGAGCGCGGTGTTCTGGCATTTTGTATTCTTTTTTATATATATTTTTTTTGCATCGCGCGGATATCATGGAATGAAATGCGAGCGAGTCAAAGTAGGGATAAATGGAAGAAGGACAGCAGATGGGATTTGTTTAGCAAAGTGCACTGCAAATAATGAAATGAAAGGAACGCCATGAAATCTTTTCACCTCCTACTCCGTTTTGACACCTGTACTTTGTACTCGATTCTATGTGCCAACTAGGTAGGGACATGAAAATTAGCAGTGTTGTTGTAAAGAGGGGAGGGACTATCCGAATACGAGAGCTCTCCAAACCAACGGCGGGTCTTTGTTCCCGATCCCGATTAGCGAGCGAGATCTGGATATATTTATTACTGTAACGACCTAAATTAATTCTATCCACTCGAAAAGCTTTCAAGGGTTCGTTGACATCATATCATGATCTAATGATTTAGCTGCGTAGGATTTCCCAAGTCGTTTTGAATCGACCTCAAATATATATATATATATATATATAAATATATAAATATATAAGTATAATATATTATATATTATCAGAACTGGAGGCTGCGATTCTCTTATTATTCGTTCCGAACCGACTTACGCCTACACGATTCACCTGCGCTCAAGCCGGCTTTAGATCTCAACCCTAAGGCTTTCTGGCCAATATGGACTTGGGGTCCCTCCCTATCTATCATGTTTACAGAGCCAGAGTCGAGCCAAATAAAATAGTTGGTAAATTCCTGTTTGTTTCTGCGCTTTCGGAAATGTCCGACTAAGCTCACGTCAGACTTACACCTTGGCCAGACTTGATTGCCAGAATGATCTCTCGAAATCCATCACTAAGCTTAACAACAACAAATCAAAACTGTTTCTGATGCGAGAAGCTCCCCAGAGATTATTTCCCCAAAAAAAGGGAAAAAAAGAAAAAGAAAATATTATTCTAAGCATGAAGGATCACACATCCTGTTTTTGACAAGGACACTGATGCTTATGGTCGGGAACGAGATGCCGTGGTCATGAATCTGTGAAGGAAGCTGGAGTGGAGGTTATTATTCGCTCAGGTTGGACCCTGTGGGATAGTGATGAGCTGGTTCAGAAGAACCATGGCAAGCCAACGATGAGCATTAGACAGGTCCAAGCAACAAGGCCCAAAAATTAGGGCCAATACTACGACCTATCCCAGCACCCAGGCCAATACCAGATTCGGGAGAAGCTTACCCTGAATTCCAACAAGATCCTATGATTACTATCCAAATATCAACAGCGAGGCTTGAGAACACGCCAACAAAACTTATGAGAACCTTTCGGGTCCACATGGAGACTTTGCAGTGCCCACCATGGAAGGCTTAGGTTTCACAGCAACAAGTCGGCATATAGCAGGCGAGATAATTGCTCTAGAGATGCTTGGGAAGATCATCGCGGACGAAAACCACACTGCAAATTTCGAAAAGCCCTTGATAGCCCCAATAGCATTCGAGCTTCAAGCTAAAACTCTCTTGTCCCTACACTTACACTTTGGCAATCTAAGTGCACGAGAATTCTACTGGCGTGTCTAAGACGTAGTTGACTCGTTCTCTGGAAAGACTTCATTGCCTCCGGTTTCCCTCGTTGGACGGCTGCTCTTTCAGGATATGTAGTTACGGGCCAGGCCGCAGTTGGCCATGCTTTTTTACCTAGACGATGTATAATTCTCACTGTCGGTTTATCCCATGGCATTTCCCCTCAAAGGTGGATCATGAGACGAAGTTAGTAACCCGAGAGTACCACGTCGATTCCCAGGAGGCTAAAGAGTGGTTCCAGAGGTAGAAACGGGGAAAGACTAGGTTTCCGTGGATTGATGCCCTGATGCGGCAATTGAGACAGGAGGGTTGAATCCTCATCTTGGAAGACATACCGTAACCCGTTTTCTGACGCGAGGAGGCTATTACAAAAACTGAGAGCGAGGAGTTGAAGTCTTCGAAGAATGGCTAATCGGCCACGGAAACTGCTTGTAACGCAGGTAACTGGTAATGGTTATCCTGCACTGCCTTCTTCGCTCAATTCTTCCGCTATTATTCCCCAATTGCTTTCCCTCGAAATTGGATAAGGAAGGAGACTTTGTTAGAAGATATGTTCCTGAGTTGAAGAATTTGGATAAGAAGTTTATTTATGAGCCTTGGAAGGCACCGATTGCTGATCAGAAGAAAGCGGGTGTTAGGATTCACAGTGATGGGAAGGAGGATATGGAGGGTTTGTATCCAAAACTTATGTTTGATTTTGGAAAGAGAAGGTCTATCTGTTTGGACGGTATGAAGATGGCATACGAGATTGGATTATATGGGGATGATCCGAGGGTTATTGATGGGAGAAAGTTGTTTGATGATGATGCGGAAGGGCCAACAGGAGGACATGTAAAGAGACGGACTAACTAACTTAGTTAGAGCAACCAAATTGATCTCGGTATTTGATTTAAATCATTCTCAACACACAAAGAAAGCCCCAGTCACTATCCGCAACCAGACACGCCAAGCCGAATCTGGTACAACTATACAACCACGGAATTGTTCGATTTCCAATTTCAAAAAAAAAAAAAAACTCCAACTTGAGGTCGTGACAATTGGATGCCCCTGGACATGGCATGTGCCTTACTTGCTGTTGTGCTGTGATGAATTAAGAGTTGGTGAGTAAATATATACTTGCAACCAAGGTAGTAAATCCAAGCATAAGAGAGAAGAAAGGTCAATATAAGCAAAATGGGAATCTCCGTGCAGCTGTCCGCGCCTCTTTATTCTGGTAATGATGGTGAGGTACACGTCTAAACATTCTTCAATAACTGACTTAGTTCGAGTAACTCAAGGATAGCACTGCATATCCGGGATCCTAAGGGCAGGGAAGTAAAAACCTCCCATAAAGCACCGAAATATGTTAACTTTATTCCGATATCAAGTATCACTACCCCGAGGCAAACATCAAGAGATAAGTTGTAATAAGTCACAGTTAGTGCTTGGAATCATTTGACACCCATAGTAATAGACGCCACCCAGAACCTAGAAACCCAGAAGATGCGCACATCTATCCCAAAACCCCCTTTCCTCTAACGCCCAAGTCGTACAGGCTCACAAGTGGGACTTCGTCTAGTCATCCCATTCCTCATCCAGTTGATCAATCAAGCGATTCTCGTCATCTGCCGTCCTGCCTCTTCCCCGGGAATGGTCATTCCCGTTAGCTGAGATGGATAGCGCACTGTAACCACGTTTTCGTGGGATGATGCTGGCGCAGGATGATGTGGCAACGATGAACATATCCTAACGGCCATTGTCAGCATAAATGGTCTCGCGTAAATAAAGAGACAGATTTGGATCAGCATTTCCTATGCTATGCTAAAATTTACAATCAAAATTCATACAAAGTAGGTAGAAAATGTTTCTTCTTATGGAGGGAAGGAAGTTCCGTAAGACGATCTGGCTGATCTTGATTTAGATCTTGATCGTGGCCGTTGCTGGATCGTCGGTAGGAGACCATCTCTCACTGATTTGACCCGCGGGAAAATTCCTTGCTTCTGCCTACGGAAACAACATTGCCCGCTCACCTTTAAGAAGTTTCCAATGCCCGCCCACATGCTGTAATTTGGCAATTGCCTCCATCCTCGAGCATGTGCCACGTTTCGTTGGTAGAAAATACCTCCAAGGAAGTAAACCATAATGGCGATGACCCCTATGATCGTAAAGACTGCTCCTGGCCCAACTCCTTGTTTTGTGGGCTCTGATCCACCACAGGCGTGTGAAGAGCGGATTTCAAAGAAGTATGCGCATTCGTCTGGATCAGTACCGATGAATGAGGGAGGTGCTTGTACTGCAACCGGATCCCTTTCGCAGTGGAATGAGATCAAGGTTGACTTGTGACGGGTGACTTTTTCGTATTTGTCGTCATCATCATCGTTGTCGTCGTCACCGCCAATGATTCCATTTGAATCTATAATTTCCCTCTTGCGCTTCTCAGTGCCACAAGGCGAGCCATTCGTGTATTGAAGGACCAATCTCTTGCCACGGATCGTTAGGTTTGATGACTCTTGCCTGTATGGAGAATATCAGCGCCGCTACGAGCTCGGAGTTTCGCGTTTTACTGACCCAATCGAGTAGATTTTCCCGCTCTTCTCGTAGTATGCGCTCACATTCCGCCATCTCTTCTCGTCGGATATGCCAACAACATCCTTCACTCCCTCAATAACCGGCGAACAGAAGTTCATCGTAAAATTCAGATTGTAATCGTAACCCTTTGAGTGCCAGCTCTCAGTCTTTGCTCCTTTGGGAGCCTTCTTCCCATCTACCTCCGCAGGTACAGCTGAGAGTGCTCTCAGGTCGTAGAAAGAACCACTCGAAGAGGTAATGGTACATGGTTCCGTAGGCTTCTTAGCTTTGTCGTCCGAGGCAGCTGCACTGACTCCGCTTTGAAGCGCAAGTGCAATCAGTACAGCGCCCGGTATCGATAAAAGGAGCATGCTGGAAAAATAGAGCGATGTATTGATACAAGAGTTGAGAAAGCGCCTCGCAGGCGTAATGAAATAAGGAAGGGCAAGTCGCTCTGGGCAGCTTTGGATGAATGCGAATTGAGATGTGTACAACTTGAGGGCTGGCGTTGCGCACCTTGGCATTACAGTACTGTCTGTATTGGGCGAACTCGGCAGCATCAATGTTTTTCCCGGTCGCAAATAAAGTGACCTCCTCACAGAAAGAGCTTCCTGTAGTAGTATATATATAATTAGGGTCCCTAGGGGGCATCATTGACAAAACAACTAAGTTACACCTTGCATGCGTAGGGGAAAAAAGTATTTAAAAGTGTTTTCTTCGTATCAAGGTCTAGAGAGAGCCGAGTATGGCTAAAAAGTCTTATATATGGTAAATACCATGCTAACTCCCTACATTCCACAAGCTAAGGAATTACTTAACCTATTCAAACTGTCTTTTGATTATCTAGGCTGAGGTAACCCGCCAGAAGGTCAGCCTTAGACATTCCCCAGGACCGAAACACCTATGATAGATGGGAGGAAACACTTCAGTGAAGTGCAATAACTAGGAATTCTGAATACTGCTGCGAAAGGTCCAGCCGAAGTCGAACATTTATTTATGCGTCGCAGGTGAAATTGCAGCTTGTGTTCGTAGCACCTGATCCATTCCCGGTTCCTCTTGGTATGGTAGTGCAAGCGTTTCCATTATAGCTGTTCCAACTTTGAGTGCCCCCTGGAATTGTCAGTCTGAGATCTGGCTCAAGGAGGATATATTGTACTTACAGGAGAAACTCAACTTTCCTGGATCAGTGTTTGGCGCATTCTCAGAGGGGTTTGCAACGTTTATAATGTTCAAAGTATTGGAGCCGATAGTAGTAGGCGGAAGTCCTTCGCCGTTTGAAAGAGGAATTGACTCCGCAGTGATGACATACTGTCTTCTGAATCAGTATATCTTTTTCTTGGCGTAGGGAGTCTGCCCAGTCGCTGTTTCTAGAATATAAGACCAGGAGTACGTACATTCCATGGCTCGGATGCAGAAGGCGTTGGTGCGAAGGCATAATCGTATATGTCGAAAGAGTTATCCGACCAGCGCTGGATGAAGACTGAGCAAGCATGTGTTGTTTCTGCAGATCGTTGGAGAGACTGAACTGGTATGCCGTGGGCGTAATGGGCTTGGGGGAGCAGAGCAACGAAGAATACGGTAATTATTCTCACTATGGTTGCCATTTTGCTGACAGTTATGAGGAGCGATGTTGGACTCTTTTAAGAAGAAGAGTTTGTAACATGAGAGTTAGAGTGCCGAAATTTATACTTGGCCCTGAGGAACAGAAAGCGAAGCATGAATGAGCGAACACATTCACACTTTATGCAATTCGAAGTCAATCACAACAACAGTCACTTTGTGATCCCTTCAGCTCCTCTTGACTTACTACTGGAAGGATTCAAGTGAAACTTTCCCCACGCAGCCAATTAGGGAAGTGAATAACCACCAAATGGCACTCCCCTTTTTGTTAGGCTTCATCATGCAAACCAACTAGTATCCATTCTTCCTATGATGTGATTATCAGGCACGGCCTCGTTGGACTCGTTGGAGTTGTCCAGGGCTTTTCCAGTCAGCAAAAGTGACCATCTTACTGGCGCTTACATCAGCCAATGAAAACCCGGGTACGCAGATTTTTGTGACAAGATCTTAATGGGCCCAATTGGACAACGGGGCATGTGACATGCGATGTGATGTGAGGTGACTAAAGCACAGGTGCAGGCAAGTCTCACGATAGTAGAGGACAGTATAGGCTGCGGAAGCACCGGAGGCACAGAAAGTATTAGTTAAGAGCCGGGAGATTTTGAGAAGACACAACAAGTAGGAGATGGTAGGAAGAGCGGGCGTGGCGTGTATGGCTACAAAGAGCCCCAAAGTTGAAGACATGTGTAAAGGAAGTTATGGTTATGTTTCTGACGACATATACATGCGCATTTGAAGTGACAGCTGTAAAGTCGGAAAGAGGTTGTCTTGGGGATGTTGTAATCACGTGACCATCGGTTAATGAGAACTGCCTCCTTTACTATGCATGAATGATAAAATCGGTTATATCATGAATAACTTATGGAGGTCACGGCAAAAAGTCATAAGCCTACCGGGCTTCGTACCCTGTATTCGCTAATACGCCCGCTGTGGCTAGGCAACGGAAGCCTATAAGACGGGGCAAGGCCCTGGAAATAATAACCTCTATTGCTTATTCCCGGGGGACAGAAGCCTATGGCAAAGTATAAGCTCTCCCTGTATTCGCTAAATTAGAATGCTATAGCTAGGTAACCAGAACCTGTAGTTAATTTCTATAGGGTACGTGCCCTGTAGTCTCATGACTTTTTGCCGTGACCTCCGTACTAAGGAGCGAGTTGGTCAAACCAAGCATATCATTCAAGTCGAGGTACCCGAAAAGTAAGTTGTAAGTATCAAATGAGTTGTCCAGCATTTAACTAAAAAGTCAAGCGATTTATAAGCTTGCTAACATAAACTTTGAAGAGTTCAATTTTTTACATAATATCTCTCTTTCATCAGTCACATTGATAATAAGGGCCACACCTAGCTCTCAGCGGTCTACTCAATGGCTTGTCGCTAAAGCCAATTGAACTAATCCATGCTAAGCATTGCTTTGAATATCTTCGCTCAAGTATTATATGTTTAGGAGATATGATTCTAGAAGGTCCGGACGAGCACTCAATGCGAGGACAAAGCGCACCGAGAAGATATAGTATAACAGAGCTGTAGAAAATGGAATGAAATTGTGGTTTCGCAGGTAGCGACGAGGACATCATCCATATCGCAATGCTCTTTTTTATATGGCAGCATAGAATACCTAGCCTTAATTCAATTACAAAGTGGTTACATCTTCAGCCTGAGTATCATATCAGCTCATGCGGCAAAGTGATATTAGCTTCCATGCTCTGGGTCCCTTTATAGGTAGACCACAGATCCAAACGGGGTATGTACAAACCGCGTTCCTTGTCATAGATATGCACCAAAAAAACAATACACGCCTACCCGTTCCTCGTATTAACCCATTTCTCAAGGTCAGCCAACATAGTCTCCGTCATCTCCTTCTACTCATCCTAATACACCGCATACTTCTCTTTTCTCGAGGCCTCAATCAGCTCAATAACTTTTGATATACCCTACTTCCAAGCAGCTCTCGATGATTCTCCTCAACCCTATCGTCTACGGCAAGTTCATTCTAAGTCTTCCATCCAACCAGTCCCTCACAGGCGTCTCAGTCTCTACTGCCTCGGCAAACCGACCCGCCTTCTCCAAAAGAATGGACAAAGAGTGAAAATGTGATATATTTGATTTACCTTTTCTCTTGTCCACTAGTATACGTATTACTTTCTCCTCTTCGCCAGTGTATTCTAGAATTCCATGAATAGTCGCAATGCCCAACACGAGTCGGGCGTAGTAGATCGACTTGCGTATTTAACGTGTGACACAGTTAGGTTTATTAATAGAAAATTCGGGCAAGCATTTTAAAGGCTTTAGTGAGGGGAGTTCTGCGGATTTTAACGTCACGCGCATAATTTGAATAGACTTCTGTGACCATTCATATATTCCTTCTACGGCTTCTTCTCAAGCTGCTCTATCAGCCGATCCTTCAAGTTGAAACTGTCCTCCTTTAACAGGTTCTTATCATTGTATATGAAAGTCTCTACCGTGACCTCCGTTCCGTTACCTAACTTGACATTGCATCCATTCGTATCATAATGCTTCAGATACTCTATGTGTGACTCTTTCTGTACTTGTAGCCTATTTGTGAGTGATGTTGCCAGGTTTTAAGACCGAATCAGGATACTGGCCCCATAACATTATCTTCCAACGTACAATACTGGCGGGTTGAAGAGTAGGTGTGTTCTCGAGGTGACTCCCTTTATAGATATACTTATGTAATATAACAAGAAGCTTTATTAGTATAAGGTTTTTATTAGTAGAAGTAATTTCTTTAGAGCACAGCATATCTTTGATCACTTTAAAATAATTTATAGTATACAAGTAATGAAGTGGCATAATTATCTAATCTAGAGGAGGAAGCGTATTCCGAGGCGATGGAACTTTAAATGCCTCACTCCCTGACGTATTATACTCTCTGATAACCTCCATAATCATGTCATTATTCTCAATTCGGAAAGAGTAAATGCAATTATCTTCTGGTACAGCCAAGGCGACGAACTGAGCAGATGACTTGGGTGCGTTCCTGAGATTCAACGCAGACGCTAGACATCTGGGTGCCGTTGCGTGGTCGAGGTTAAGCTTATACAAGCTCCCTGTGTCATTCAGCAATATGTACTCTGATCTGGACGTACAAGGGACGGCTGCTTGGAGCTTTCCATCTCGTGGATTCCATACAACGGAGCCACCTTCTCGCGAGTGGACGAGCCTGGAATGTTTATTGGTGTAACCAGTCAGCACTACTTGTCCTTTTTGATGATCATAAAATACTGCGGATAAGCCATGATCTTGGTCTGTCTGTTCAATTTTGTTAGTCATGTGATGCTCCAGTAACTATTTTGGCAAGTAGTCAGAGACTTACTATTTCCTGCTCCTTTGTGGAGTTTCTGGGCCAGACCTCCTGAGATTTCAAGAGATCATAGAGGATTATTTCAGTCTGGCCATTGAGTTTTCGTGTTGCGATTACCACTTTCTTGCCATCTCGACTGAAGTTCACGCGTTGGCTGTTGACATTGGCTTCGGTCGAGGGCATAACACTCCTTGGTAATCGACTGGCATTATTCACATCGTAAATGAGGACCTCTCGGTCTAATCCAACAGCAACAAAGTTGTCGTCTAGAGACATTGCAATACTCTTTATTCCAGCATTCTGTTTGATTATTTTATGCACAAGAGGTTCTGTGGTCGGATTGCTTGATGCAACGCATACCCGGAGGGTGTATCGGTTGTCCACCTATCGTGAGTTCAGTTCAGATCTCAAAATTACTCATGAATCATAAATACCTTGTGTATTGCGGCAACTTTGTTTCTTCCCCCAGCCACAAACATCACGCCAGGCACGGGTAACTTGTTCCAGTTCCATACCGAGATGGATTCAAGATCGTCTTGTGCCGGGATGATAGAAGTATAGACATGAGATTTGTCCCATAGAATTAAAGTCCGCCCATCTGTCGAGAAACAGTATGATTGAAAAGTAGGCGCAGGTTTAGCTTTAGGAGTTTCAATCCCAGTAGACTTTTTCCAAGGGAACCATTTTTTTTTATCCCCTGGTGTGGTACTGGTGCTCTGGCTGTCCATTGAGGTCCTTCCCTGAGAATTCTGGTCTTGAGAATTCCGGTCTAGAGAACGTTGTGGAGTTACGGTGACTGGTGGCTCGTTGCCGGTGCCGGAGAGAGTATCCATAGAAGATGAATCTGGGGACCTGCGTGAAACCTCTGGAATATTTGGAGTCTGCGGATATTGCGTTGTGGTTGGAGGATGCGAAGACTGTGAACACTCTAACTCCTGAAAGGGTTTTGAAGTCTCGGCTAAGTAGGCTAACCTGTCTGACAAGTATTGGAGAGGTTCAATCATTCTTGCATGGGTGACTATGGTAGTTTGCAGTCTTTGCGGACATCGTGGGCAGTGTATTTGGAGTGCTTCAAGACTTAGCAAGTTCGGGTTGTTGAAGATATGCTTGTAGAGTGGTTAGTTCTGTTGAACACCTGCAAGGTTGACACTAGGGGATTGTCAAGCAGAAGTGATTGCTGCAGTCCCCTTATGACTAATGAGCAGAAGAGCTTACATGTTTGTTTGCATCTATTCGGCTCTTCAATTCATGTTCAGGAACTACATGTAGTTGTGGGCATCTCAACACATACGCCGTTTGTAGTGGTGGTTGTCCCTCGCCTAGTAAATTTTTGTCTCCATAACTAGACTCTTGTCGAATCCAGGACTCAATCTTCTTCTGAAGTCCTGTAGACAGCTTTTGTATCTCGCGATCGTAATCTATAAGCTTTCTTCGTCGACGCTCAAGAAAGGCATGGAAAGATTCTAGGGATGTTCCAATTTGGGCTTGAGTGTAATCGTTAATTGGGAACTTGGTTGCCTGAAGAGACCGATCAGAAGTTCCTAGGTCCAGGCTCCAGTTATGTAGCAAGACAGTGATTGAGTGCCCTTGCAGCATCGTGATTTCGATCTTCTCCACCAGGTCACCCTCTTCACTTTTGTAATCGCTGATATTTTTGCCATCCAATTTGTCGGCCAACCATTGAACGAAACCAGCTTCGGCAGCCCAAAGCATATCAAACAAAGGCCAGAAATGAGATTCGCGGTCCTCTCGAAGCAGTTTTAGTTGATCTACAAAAGCGGATTTGATTTCCCTTGTTAAGGCAGGGTCGTACTATTTAGAGTTATTAACGTATAGAACCCGAGGTATAAAACGGGTCCGCATACCAACCCATCATCATGATTGTCGCGAAGTTTGCAACGGCCAGAAGCTGGAATATGCCACACAGAATCAGGTCCAGGACGCTGTTGTATCTGGGATATCGCAGTTTGACATTTAGTGAGAATGAATCGCTCTGGGTTAATGTCATGGGCCTCACCCCACCAGGCTTTCAGAAGCGTGCTGATTTCGTCCATCTCTTGGCCAGAGAAATCTTCATTTTCCTTCCCCCGCAGTTGCAGGGCTCGCAGACCAGATAGCAGGACTCGCGCCGCAAAGTATTGTTGCGCGAGGTCCTCCTTGTTTAGCCGTGATCTTTGGTTGAGGACATAGTGGATTGTCATAAAGAGGATACGTGGTGGGAGGAGATAGGAAAGCGACTCAAGTGAGGGGCTAGATGATTGTGAGTAAGTACGTTGGAGATCGTAGATCACTTTCATCCAGACGAAGAAGCTGAAGGCAGTCGCTGTGGACGTGGAGCCTCCCACAGAGGCCAGCGCAAAGTGCCCGAGAAGCTCCTGGACAATCGAACAAATATCGATCCGTGTCTGCAGGAGGATCCAAACCTTTGCAAGCACATCTTGCGGGGCCATCTTGGCAGGTGGTGTTCATTACAAAATCGGTTGAAGGTGTCGAGTAGCCGGAGAGTTAGTAGAAACATTGCATAGGCAGTAGTAGCCTGGAGAAACAATCCATTTCTGGCATTTTCAGCTTACCAGAGTCCGTAGAGTCACCCGGGCTGAGAGGCTGAGACTTCGGATGGCAACTCCGAGGTGCACTTGGCTGCCCTCAAAATACCACTTAATCTATTTGGAATTCGTGTCTTATTGTCACACCGCCTCCATCTAGACCACGGCAACTGCGCTGAGAATATTGCGCGGCTGAGTCTGCAAGCCAAAGCAGAGAGCACTGAATATGTGGCCGTTTCCGGGAAGCGATTGTAGTAAGTAAGATGGAGACAAAGTAGTGCTCTAATTAACAAATAACATGGTTCTTCATGTCTGATCTCAGGCAATTTAGAAGTTGGAAGAGGAAAGGGTAGATGTTGTTCGCTAGGAGGTTTTTTTCTCTTTTTCTTCTTCTAGTTCGCAAAGAGTTTAAGAAACGGAATCAGATTGCCTGTCCTCAATCTCCCGAGCCGCGTTGAGGAATGTCATCCACTGTGCAAGTTACTGTGGCAGTCGCAACAAATTACGCTCGAATTTCCATATATATATAGGTTGAGACTCCCGCGTTGACACTAGCAATAATGAATTTCTAAAAATAGAAAACTACTTGATCCAGGACCAAATCCAGCTCCTGACGGCTTCAGTCCTGTCCCATATCGCTCGCGGTGTAGTAACTTGTCTTCCTTCCTTTGGCACGTCCTGAGATTCATACGCGTATGGGACTGGAGGAGTTTTGACTATCGGAGGCGGACTTGTCAATCTCGTATCCTCACTGACGCTTCTGCTCCATCCACGTGGATTCCATCCATCCAACTTTACATGGTATGCCATAACTATTACCAAAAAGATTGGTATCTTTGGCAAAAGTCAGCTTACTCGAAGAAGCCAAGGTGGTATTCTTACACTAATGTATGATGCCACGAAATCTGAAGAACTGAATGGATGAACACAGGACTGCCAGCCATTGAAAAGTGCTAACAGGCTGCATCCGGTAAATCCATATACAGCCTTGAGCCACTGTCCTCGAGACATGTAAGGATATTGTTTGTTTCGGCGGTTGTAGGCCTGCAGGCCTATTCCCGCATTAGTGACTGCATTGTTGTTACCTTTTGCAGCGTCATCGATACTAAAGATTCTGGTATTAGCGTGCAAGGTTTTGATGCTTTGAGGGTAAATTTGTCGCTGAACTCACCAGTGGTAGAACTGGAGGTATGCTAGACATATTACTGCATATACAATTAATATGGATACTATAGCGTTTGTGGCTAGTCGTCCTAGTTGCTGTGTCGGCGTCTTGTTCGCTGCAAGGAATCCCAAAGCACCAAACAGCCAACTCGCAAAAACAGCACCATATGGTACCCCCAATGTTGTTCTCTCGAGCCTGAACTTAAGGCTTTGCACAGGTTTATACCGAGGCCAGACTTCTGAGATACTAGCAAGAGCATGAAGAAGTCTAGATGAAACGTAGAGCGAGTTTATTCCCGATGAGGTCGCTGAGAAGATGAAGAAAGCGTTGAATAAGTGCGGCCATCCGTGAATGTTGTTACGGACCGCTGCCAGGATGAAGACTGAATTCTGGCCTGGAGTAATAGAACTGATAGCCAGATTGCGTAAATTGGGGTCTGTATATGGGACATTGAACCCTACAACGAATGTACCAAGAGTGTACAGCAAGATTATTCTTAAACAAATCTTCCGAGTACTCATTTTAATGGTGTTGGTATTTTCCAAGTTTTGGTACTCAGCTGCAGTGATAGAAACTGTCTCCAATCCTATCATTGAAAATATGACAGTAGTGATGGCTGTCCACATCGCCAGGAAAACTCCTTTGCTGCCAGTGACAACAATTTCGTTAGTGGCATTCGTGATATTCGTTATATTACCATGAATAGTCATGTTTTGTGATCGAAATCCGTAGGGGGCGTTGTATGTCCAAGCATGGCTGTTGTGTCGTGTTGGTTGAGATGCGCTTACTACAATGTTGAACATAATGAGACCGACGATGAAAAACATCTTAATGCACCCCTAGAAGACTTTGGAGTTAGAATTACTTGGGATAGAAGAGGTAGGAGGTAAAAGTAATTTCTACAAGTTGCGAAACCTTATTCCCGAGGTAGAATAGGGAACAGATGTGCTTTACAACTCGCAGAACTAGCTGCTAACTTACGAAGATGTACTCAAGCCTGCCATACCATAGCACAGGAAGACAATTAATAGCCAAAATAACGACAAGGAATATCAGTACCCAGACGGCGGGATTAATGTCCTGTCCCACTTTCCAGCCAAGGCTGGTGTCTGAATAATGTGCGGTGTTTTCCAGGTACCCTTCGTCGAAATGAAAGTTCCAGAGCTGTGCGACAGCTAGAACTTCAGCTGCAATTACAATCACCCATGAAAACCTAATATCGGTGTCAGTTTGGCCACTAATTATGCTCTGTAGTCAACCTACCAGGACATCCAGCCTGCCGCATATCCTATGCCGACCTAATGGATTTCAGAGTTAGCATTGCTTGACTCAGCAAGAACTCATAGAGTAGAGAGGCTACGAGAACATGTATACATCCAAAAAACGAGCCGGAAAGACGAATATGCTTCCTTGAATCGGAAATAGTGCAGTCATCTCTCCCAACGAACCCATTACACACCACATTACCGAGCCTGCAATCAGGTATGCAATGGTCGCAAGGCCTGGGCCGGCTAGATAAATGACTTTTCCACTTTGCAAGAACAATCCTATACCGACACATGCAGAAAACGCTATCATGTTCACATGGCGCTCCTTGAGATGTCTCCTAGAATATGGGTCAGCAACCATATGGACCACAAGACGGAATGGTGCAAATACCTGAGGTCAGTTTCAGGAAGCGGCTCATCGTAGCTTGGTAGTGAACTATGGCTGGGTCTTTGTGATGAAGGGACGGGAGATAGTTGGGCTTGATCCTCCCCTGAACGATGGGTCTGTAGTTCTAGGCCGCTCATTTTTAATGATTTTCACTTTGCAGCTGGTGACGATGAAGATATTTGAAAGGGACGATGGAGAGTAAAGGGTGGGTAAGAAGGAAGAGATAAGTGTTTAAGTCATTGAATGTCTATCGCCCTAACAAATAATCTCGCCGTCGCTAAGGGATGAGAGCCTCATCCAAGTTTTTGTTGCCGCCTCTGGTTCTTAAAATAAACCAGCTGCACTTGCAGATAGAACCCCTTCACACGGATGTAACCAGAAGGCTTTTTGGCTTTCAAACTCGTAAGGCTGGGCGGTTTTGCAGCAACCACATTGGTTACGACTCGATTCAGCTGAACATGCACCATTCCGACACATTAACTCAAATACACAATGATGATCTGATAAATTTTGGGAAATTAGTGGGTTTTGCTGAATTTTGGTGGGGTTTCGTGTACCCAACTCGAGATTTAGAAGTACAGCTGAACATGCGCCATTGCGCCGAACATGAGCTGTTGCCTACTCTGCCTTCGCAGTTGTGTCGCACAACAACACAGTCGGGTTATGTGAGTGAGCCTTGCTCAAAACAGCCCTATGTTCGAGGGAAAGGGCTCGACGAGCTGGTGGCTTTGCTCGTCTTCGGGCCCTTCAGACCACTTTGCAGCAGCAATCTTGACACAAACTCCAGAATCTGTGCAAACTACAAGAGCTGCGAAAATTCAATAGAAAATGGTAAGTCTATGTACCTATGTCTGACGAAGACTTGGACGGCTGAGATGGCTGATTGGAATTGTTTCCCCACAGGAGCTACCTACATCGTCTCATTGCCGTACCTGCAAATCTGTTGTCAAGATCCACGACCTTCGCCAATGCGCATGTGGTAAAGCAAAAAACCAGCCGTATTTCTGCTTTCGTCATTGTCGATTCTGTCGAACCTCTGAATTCAGCAGAACAGAATGCACCAACGATGAGGGCCACGCCACATGTTATGATCGCCAGTATGAAAATTCTCTTCTTCCAAGTCTACTTAACTCAGCAATACCCACCTAACGATTTTCTAGCCTACCCCGCGAAGACGATCCTGAGGACCCTCATGTACCTCTTGATCCGTTGCGAAAGCTCTACGTGGATGCTGTCACATACTCGGAGGGAAATGAGATCATCCAGGATCGACTACACGAGGAAGACCGTGTTGCACAGTGGTTTACGATCAGGAGCGACATCTCAGGAAAGGGTGTTCCAAGACTCAATGTAATGGACAGGTTTCGCCAGCTCTGTAACCCTGGGGCCTTACCAAACGAATACAGTTTAAAGCAGTTTCCTGGCTTTGTTTCGTTCATTGGAGACACCGGGATAGGAAAGTCAACGCTTTTGAGAGCGATGATATTGATGGGGTATCTTGATCCTTCCGGTACTCAGTACAAAGTTGATGAAACGTCCTTGGAGGAAAGAATCGCTGGGCTCCGCAACGCACTTAGTCAGAATGCTTATGGTCCAGTATCAAAGTCCGGAAGCGTGGACCACATCACCGACCCCACGAGTTTTGGCGTACACCTTTACAAAGATATTGCAGTTCCCATAAGCAACGAGGCAGATGGTAATCAACTTTCTAGGGATACACCGATTCTCTTCGCGGACTGTGAAGGCTTTCGAGCTGGGCTAGCATTAACGAATGCTGAGCGAGCGGATTCGAAAATATCTTCCTCAAATCTCATAATGGACTTGCCAATTACCGCCAAGAGCTATGGCAAGGATGGAAAAGATGGAGTTGATCTTTTCTACGCGAGGTTCCTTTACACCATCAGTGATGTTGTCGTCATGGTAATGAGTGGAGATAGTGAACTTTTTCCTGATATGCAAAGGCTTTGCGAATGGGCAGCATCTGCTGTTTACCAATCCGTAAACCATATAGCCCAGAAAACACTGATCATCGTTCGCAATAAGGCCACTTTTGATCACGAAGCCCTGTACGATGCAAAAAAGCTCAAGGAAAGCCTCTTCACAAATTTGGAAAGGCTCTGGAAAGGCTCTCCGGTTCTAGAAAGTTTTAGAGACGACTTTAACAGCAAGCAAAACACGCATGAGCACAAAATTCATGACAATGATGATCTTCTACGCAAATTCTTCTCAAAGGTACGAGCGTGTAACATACCGGATACTAGAACGACGCCACTGCACAAAACTTTTGAGCAGTATCAAGATTTGAGGCACCAAATTGTCGATTCTTCACGACGAAGTCAGTTGCTGAGATCAAAGAACTGGATGCAATATAATGTACCAATGCTGTCCCATATTCTCAACCATGCATTTGAGCATTTTCGAGCCTCAGATGAACCGTTTGACTTCTACAAAGCCGCAAGGAACGACAATCCCAACCCGGTGTCTGTGTCTGATCACATATCGAATTTTATCCGGCATTTGCATTTGCTGCCAAAGTTTCCTGTGGAAATGATTTCCAAAGTTATCGCTATCTGCCTAGTGACCTGGACACTACGAAACTTTGGTCTGGGTAGGTAATACCTTTCTTAGTAGGTTGTTGCACTTGTACTAACCTCAAGTAAGTACGTGAACCAGACGAGATATTCAATAGGGAGCTCAAAACCTGGTGCAAAGAGGGTATCCAAAAGTATAAAGAAAGGGATCAGGGATGTGGGTTCGTACTTAACAGAGGGGGCCCTTGCATTAACAAACGCCCAACTCACGAGTATGAACACTGTGATGAGAAAGGAAACAGAGCGCCTGGCTTCTTCGACGAATCACAGAAGCTGGGCTCAGACACAATTTCATTGATCCACCGTATCTTCATAGACGAGTATCGAAGGCTCTGTACTGACCAGGATGGGATATTTACGTTGCCGAGGCCAGAACAGGCGCGACAGCTGCGAGAGACGAGCATGCAGGAGTACAAACAGTACTGGAGGAATATGCAGAGCAATAAAACGTGTCTTGGTTGCCTGCAAGCAGTTCCAGATCACATCCTCGAGTGTGGGCATGGTTTCTGCGCTCGATGTGTACAAGAACTCGGGAAGACCTCTGAATACTACGAATATGGATGGGTCGTAAATAGCTGCATTCTCTGTCAGTCGTCTTGGCAAGATGGTAGACACTTATTTCGTCTTCATCCGACTTGCGCTGGAGTGAGAGCACTTACCCTAGACGGAGGAGGCATTCGAGGTATTGTTGAAATTTCGTTACTTGAAAAGCTTCATTCCGCAATTAATCTCGATTTGCCGATGCGCGATTGTTTCGACATCATCGTGGGGACTAGCACTGGTAAGCCTAAGCTATAGATCATACCATTCCGCACATCGTACCTTTTTCAAATTACGAAACCACGAGTACACCTCAACCTTTCACTGACATTCTTCAAATTGACAGGTGGCATCATTGCCTTAGGGCTCGCAACGCTACCTGCCAGCTTATCTATTCAAGCCTTGAAAGAGCAATTTCTGGCATTAGCAACGAAGACATTTGAGATGAGAAGGGGGCAGATCACAACACTAGATTACCTTAAAGTAACGTCCGCGATATTCCTAGTGTTGCGGATTTGGGACAGCGTCTACCGTACAACTCCACTGAGAGAAGGCCTGAAGCGACTTTTTGATCCCGACAGGAAACTTTTCTCTGCCGGCCGCCGTGAAGTTAGGGTAGCGGTCACATCTACAAGGGATAATGGGGCGGACAAGTGTCTTATTACCAACTACAACAGACCAGCTTATGGCGAACATGATCTTGACTTTGAGCGTGAGGACGAAGATCAGAAAGAGATGAAGATCTGGGAGGCAGCGCTTGCCACAGCCTCTGCGCCTTTCTACTTCCGAAAGTTTGAGAAATTGGAGACGAAAAAGAATTATACAGACGGTGCTCTCCACTCTAACTTCCCTGTGCAGTATGCATTGGAAGAAATACATCGAGTGTGGAAGATCCCGGGGGGAGAGAAGCCGCCGCTGGACATCCTCTTAAGTGTCGGGACTGGCGAGCAGAAAAAGAAAATCGTCATTCCCGGGCCCCTAAGGATTGGAGGCTTCGAGGCTGTCTGTACATCTTTCCATAACAACCTCGATAGTCACCGGCTATGGCTTGAATACAAGAACGTACATCTAGACAGTAGCCCGCTCAAGAGCAAAGTACATAGACTTAACGTTCCTATTGAAGGAAGCTATGTGGCCCTTGACCAATACAAGAGCATGAAGCCAATCGACGAAAACATCCACACCCAGGTCAAAGATCCCCAATTTGCTGAGAGGATCGAGGATCTTGCAAGGATACTAATCGCTAACCTCTTCTTCTTCGAGCCATCGTCTACGTATCGTGATAGTAACAGTCTCTCCTCCAGACAGAACGATCGTATCTCGAGCACCATACGGTGCCGTCTTGCACGTGAGAGCACCCCTCTGAAGAATCTCGTCGACATAATCGACAGCTTCTGGTACAAAGAGATCCGCACCGAAGCCGAACTTAATGAAGACCGGACCTGGAAGCGAATCCCGTTCCCAGACGATCAACGCATCCGCGTCCGCACGCAGCGCGAATGGTTCCGTGTAGAGTGCACAATTGTACCGGTTGAACCACTACTTACCCAGCAGGTGATTGCGGTCACACTGAAACGGGCGGGAGGCAAAAAAAGAGTACCTATCAGTGGATTTCCGGTTGAGTGGCGTGTGCTACAACAAAGAGTTAAAGGGCATTAATGATGGTGGACAATGCTGGGCCTAATTCAGTCTCCTAGTCTCTGCCCCTCTGGCCCGAATACCGACTTTGCGCACCTGGGTGAAGTCAGTTTATGTGGCAGAGCAATGATCCGCATGTTCTAAATCATTGTGAAAGAAAAAGAAAGATAGAAGAAACAAAACGAGGTTGAAATAAGAATTAGGCTAGTCCTTAATAGGAATAGTTTTCAGACTTCGGAGTTTTTAAAGCTGATGCCATGAATGTGTCGCCTACCAGCTGTTTTGCTAACATATCTGGCCTCTTGGCTCATGGGTTTATTTATGTTATATACTACTCCCCCTAAATAAAGGTTAAAGTTTTCGCCCTGCTACCAGCCAAAAGTTAAACCTTCATTCAGGGGGATGATAGTATAGGGGATGCATATTTATAGCGAATCTAACTACATATCATCACTTCCAGTTTGTGATTATCACGTAAGGAGGACTCAGTTTTACGGCGTTCATAAATGGTATACAAATGCTTGCATACTAATATATGATCATAAT
>JAJONI010000312.1:0-28100 GCA_022190145.1 Pezicula rhizophila
ATTTTAGCGAGCACGTCGGAATAAGTTCTTAGTCATTTTAGAAAAGGGGGGGACTAGTGCGATATTAAGCGAGGCATGATTCATTATGTGACAATTCTGATACAGAAATTTAATAACTTACTACATAGGACGGAAAGAAAAATTCACGATTTAGCTAAATTATGTGGGAAATTTGGAATCAAAAACTCTTTCCTCTCCTCCTAATTAACCTCCTGAAGCGAACGAATTCACTCTCCTGCCATACATCTTCCAACGAAGAACGTCCAGGAAAGGAAGTGTCCAAAGCAATAGGATTAGAGATATCTTCCTGGGTGGGAGTCTTATCTAGATCCCTCAATCTCTCCCCCTCTCTGACCCGCTCATCTGTTCGAAATCTCGCTTCAGAACCAATCGCACCACCAAAGCTGGCTGCTCCTCTCACATGCCCTCTACTAAACGATTGGTTTCTTACAGCTTCCCGTAGTCAGATCTCTAATTTCTCGAGCTCGACAGAGCCGGACCGTGTGGAAGCTTTGGGAGTAGTGGGAGCCAGGTTTTCGATTTTGGTGAGGATGTAACAGGATGCGTACATGTTAACACTGATCTGCGCGTTAGTTGCAATGTTTGTTTACGTAGAATGGTGAGGGACATACCGATCAATGCAAGCACCGCCAATACGAACTCCAACCCTCTTGCTTTGAAATCCGAGAGATTCAAAGGTTTGGATGTACCAAGGAGTGAGTGCGGCAGAGCGAAGAAGAACACGACCGCCTAGTTTTAAAGCACGGTTAAGCTTCTCTATCTGCTGGCCTGCCGCTGCGGATCCAGGATCGAACCAGTCCATACTATCCATAACAACAGCAACAGTCAAAGTCCCGGGCGTCAGCCGGGTGACAACTTCATTGATCTCATCGGTGTGGATTCTCAGCCCGTTGAAGGCACCACCCTTGGAAAGCTTCTGATGAGACTTGGGTTTGAGGTAATCTGGGTGGCAACGATGAGAGAAAGATCCTTGGAGGCAGACGAGGTAGTATGGGTTATCTTCACCGATAAGTGTTTCGTTGATGACTGGATCGAGGGTTGACACCATATATTGCCAGACAGCTTGACCACGATTTCCTGATTCTTCATCAGAGACAAGCATTGCGAGTTGGTTTTGAGGAACTCCCAAGGCAGCCCAAAGGAACTTTTCTTGGCTAACAACGAAGTAGGAGAGGAGGCGGGACATGATGAGGGGACGAATCTTCTTGTTCCAGACTTCCTTTTGTTCATTGAGGGTCTTAGCTTCGATGAGATTTTTGACTTCGGTACGGAAGCCTAAGACCGTGGTGAGGAGACGGACGACGCGGATAGCGTGGCGAGAACCGCCAGTCTCGTATAGTCCTTTGCCGCTTGTGGAGGTGAAAATTTGAGTGTTGTTCAACCAGTACTGGAATGCACGGCTGGAGAGGTGGGGTGACAGACGGGAGAGGAGCAGGGATCTGAAGTTAGGGTGCTTGCCTTCACCAAAGAGCTTCCAGAAGTCAGCGTATGGGAGTGCGGTATAGGCTGCAACCTTCAGTTCTAAAAGATGATTCTGAGATGGGTTCAGGTCGACTGCGTGGATACGAGCTGGGCTGCTCAGGGCGTACGAAAGAATATTGTCACCTGCACTAGTAATAGCCAATACAACGTCGTCGGAAGTGAGCTTGAGGAGGCGTTGATCGACACGTGAATCTTCCCAGGTAAACGCATAGATGTACTCATTGTTGAATTGAGTGTGCTTCTTCAGCTGGTCATCGTAATGGATTCGCCAATGGTGGTTCTGGTAAAAGAACGAGGGAAGTGGTAGGTTGGCAGTGAGGTTGACAATTGCAGCATCAAAAGCCTTAGATCGAAGTTCCGCAGGAGTTGACTTTTCAACAGCGCGTGAGAGTGCGTTCTGATGGTTGATTGGAGATAAGTATGGCGATTCAGTTACAGCTGCATCCAAGCGTTCAACAATCTCATGCGGGTAGTTCGGGGTGCCGCTGAATGAGGATGCGGGTTTCTTCGGGCATCCAAGCCAGACATAGTAAGGAATTGAGCCAAGAAGTTTGTTGCGGGAATCAGCACTCAGAACTGTACCGAATTGATACTCGAGGTAGTCTCTACGACCGGCCTCGAGACCAACACGGTCCACATCAAACCATGCTCGCCAGAACAGTCTTCCAAACCAATTGACGTGGCGGTTGATAACACCACCAGTGTAGTTTCTAAAATTTAAATCAACAATTGACTGGACGTAGAAATCTACAACTCCGATAACTCCAGAGGGTGCAAGCAAAGAAGTAAGAGAATCAATGACAGAGTAGAAGTCAGGCTATTGAAAATTAGCGAAGCTGCGAAAGCGTCACTCTGGTAATACCCACAATCATAGACAAGCTGTAAGACAACGTAATTAAATCAGCACCGCCGACTTTGTCACTGTTGTCTGCGAAATAGCTCGCTGTGGGCGAACGTGTAAACCCAACTGGCCCAACTTCGCCTGCAATACTGGGCTCATGATCTTCGAGGCGAAATGTCCTCGCATCCTGGCAAACAACCTTGACGTTATCCCAGCCAAGGCGTGCGAATCGCTTTCGCGCAACTTCGCAGAGAGAAGGAGAGAAGTCGACAAGGTAGACGCTGGAGAAAAACTCTGGAACCGAGACGAACTCAGACATGGCTTCGATATTCCATCCTGTACCACCCCCAATCTGCATGACGTGATTAGTAACTGATCGTCAATGTTGTAGAAGCAAACCTACATCAACCCAGATGCGTCTGGTCTCGTGTGTGCGCTCAGTCGCAGCCTTGTGGACCAACTGGGCTGCAACCAATGCAAGCATATCTTCACGACCTCTCAGCAACCTCTTCCTGGTTGCATCATAGACACCAGCCTGTGCCTTGTAGAAGCTCTCGAGAGCATCTTGCTGGCCGTTTCCTGTGCCATCGCCTGAGTGTGGCTTGAGGAAACAAGCATAGCAAAACCGCAAGAAGGCTGTAACGGCGCCTGGGTTTTCATTGTCCTGTTTTACAGCACGAATAGTAGTGGCGAATATAACGCCGATTAGGACAACTAAAGTTGCTCCAACAATAAAAATCTGGGTGTGGGGATCCTTTGCAAGGATACTAGGGATAAGAGAAGCCATGGTACTCTCTCATTTCTGACCGAATGGAAGTTCAGAAAATATGAAGTAGTTGATACTCGTAAGGACTGAGAAAGCAATTGGATGAGGAGGAAAGGGGGAAAAGAGAGAAAAGAAAGCTACCTTCAGCCAGAATATATTCATAGGTCTTCTGCAGCCTGCCCCTCCCCCACCATAAGGTAACCCCTCGAATGTTCAGCGTGTTGTCTGAAGGATATCTCGTTTGGACCAATGGTAACAGCACATGTCTGGCCGCTCATTCAGGGTACTTCAGGGTTCTGTATAGCACTGACAGGTTCGTGGAGTGGCGGCAGCGCGCTAGGCGACGGCTACCACATATTTAGGTTCAACATCCTTCCCCGGCCCTAATCTCACGATAACTTCAAGGACGCACGAGAATGGCAACTAAGAAGACAACAAGGACAACAGCGAGTCATTTTGGCCATCAGTCGCGTGGGGCGCACCAGGTTCCATATCGAACAGCACATGTCTCAGCGGTATCAATCCATCAATTCGACGATCATACGCAGGCGCAGTGCTGAGAATTGAGAGTCGCAGCTGTTGATGATTGGAAGTTTGGTAGATGGACGAGGCATGTGGGTGAGGTTATTCGCGTTCAGAGGCTCAGGACACTTGCTGCGACGTTCAACTCCTTGGCGGCGCTCGTTAACTCGAGTATCCAATCATAACACCAGCTGTGGCCTCCCCTTCAACAACTGGCCATTCATTGGCTGGTCTTACCAGCTGATGTTGCACAAGCAATTGCGGTATTTATTCATCTTTTATCCTTTTATCCAAGCAATTCATGATGTGGATGGGAATGCGTATCTTCATCTCTCTTTCTCTCTATCGTTCTTTCTTCTCTGCTTTGCCTTTTTTTTCTTTTTGAGAAACAAGCTCGAATTAGTACGAAGTAGGAAGCGAAGTGCTGTCAGAAGCATCATCACTAACCAACCAACTACCTTAAACTGATCCAACTAAGTGACTTTATTTACTAGCCAAAGCCATGTAAGTTATTCGAATTAGCGGAATTACCTACTCGAATCAAGTCAACTAAATATTAAATCAAGTAAGTCACGTGGCGGCATTGGCTTTGAACGGAAAGTATTATAGTTTATAGGTAGACAAAGTATATTTAAGTTGCCCTATCAATAATAGAGTAAGAAGGAAGTTCAGCTAGAACGGCCTGGACAGTAAAAAAAGCGCTGAAAGGATTCATGAGGTGGGCTTAGTGTAAAATTCACGTGTTTGGAGTTTGCTATCGCGTGCTGACGTCACACAGCCTTGTTCATTAAAGAATCTACGAGGCTCGCAACTTCTTGCAATCAACGTCACACTCTCTCCGAAAGGATGGCCATGGTCAAACTTGCCTCTGCCCTTCAAGTTTGAGAGCTAAGTTCATCGAGGGCCCATTTGCAGACAGACCGAGCGCAAGTCTGTATCCGTCGTCCTATTCCATCTTTTGTGGTCTTCTGTCTTCTGCACACAATGAAGCCTTGTTTACCGCATCTTCCTCTGCCCTGCTAAGCTCCTCTGCATCTGCAAGCACTGGACAGGTATCCAAGAGCTACTCAGCCTCACACGCGATATTTTCATTTTCATCATCTGCAAGACTCGCGGCGGAAGTCAGGTAATAACAGCTCCGTCGTACACCCGTAAACGCAAACCCAGGTCTTTTCACCAATTCACCAAACCACAGACCAAAACGCCTTATCTCATCCTTCAATTACCTTCCAGTTCTACAAGACCAGAAAGAGCATCGGTCACTGCCATGTCCGACAACGTGGTCACCTTCACTCCCTTCCCAAAGCTACCCCCAGAAATGTAAGTACTAGTAATGCTTAGAGAATGCAGAAGGCTAAAATGATTCCAGACGCCTCAAGATCTGGAGATTTGCATGTCAAAACTATCCAAGAGATATTTTGATTGATGTAGTCGAGATCGAAGAACAACAAGATGAGCTTACGGAAGATGAGAATTCGGGCAGTAATACAAGCAACATCACGGACGGCAATGAAAGGAGTGACGACTCCGAGATTGGCAGCCTGCACAGTGGCACAGGAAGCGAAGTAAATAACAAGCTCGGATTCCGTACCAATACTACCAATCCTGCAGTCTTACAAGTCAACCGTGAATCTCGACACGAAGCATTAAGACTATATACGACTTGTTTCGATGCTGTCGATGAAGGGACTGGGCTGAATTTCCATGTGTATATGAACCCATGCACTGATGTGCTGTTTATTCGCATGAGTGGTGAAATATCTATGGGTATTGCAGAATATGGGGCCAGATGGCTCAATCGGGGGTTGTGTCAAAACTGGATCCCATCGCGGTCTGTTTCCCAGAGTATCCCAGCGGAGAGTGTTACTCATTTTCTTTCGCCGAAGATGAGCATGCGGCAAGATGAGCTGTTTTTGGCTGCGAGACTGTACGTTGTCGTGGACGAGAACAACAACTACCTAGTTATCCACCTCGCCAATTTCGGCCGTCTAGATCTCTTAAGCAACGACGACTGGGACGATACATTTATAACAAAGCTGAATACGGTGGAGGGCAATTCAGGAACAGCTGATGATCAATATGTTAGATATATCGCGACGACTTGCAGCGATAAGGTTCGAGATGAGCTCTTTTTGATCAGATGATTTGGTTCTATCTAGGCGGTGGTGGAAGTTGCAGGCAGGAAGTTATGCGTTTGGGTTACGTCAAAAGAATTCAGGTGTGATAGAGCCCAATTTGATGGAGCTTTTCAGAGCTACTTTTAAGCTAGAAGTATGAAGCGACTCATACATGTTCTTCCAGTGTACGACGGTATCATAGTTAACCCGCTAGCATCAAACTAGAATCTTCTGCAATGCGCCAGGACTTTTAAGTGATGCAAAGTGCCCGCCGTTATCTGCTAGTCTTCTAAGTGGTCATTGCCTTCGCACTTTCATTTCAGCAACTTTTCAATTGCCATATCTATATTGTTGGCCTAAAACAGTTTAACTGTTCTCCTAATCCTACTCTCAGTCTAGCGATACTTCACTGGCTATTTTTTCATTTGTAAAACCCTTCAGACAAAGCAAGTTTCGAATTCCCAAGCATCTACACATCTAATTGTCCCCATCTTACGTATGAATGTATCCTAAAAACATTGGCAACGTTTGTGTACGTACCTTAAAGCTTCTTCTACCTTATATATATAGCCATACTGACACCCAACTCTCCCAGTATCTGCCCATCGTTATCGCCTTTTCTCTCCAGCCATAACTACAAGAAATCTTCTACTACGCCTAGAAAGAGCGACACCAACAACAAGCAACCCATCAAAAAACAAGACTACCAAAACACCAGTTCCCAAAACCTTCACCAACACCAAAGCCGAAGCCAAAAAAAAAAAAAAAAAAAAAAAAACCCGAAAATGGATTCTTCCAAAATCTCAAAACCTGCTTCCACACCCATACCACAAACCACGACCTCCAAACCCATGGAAGCGAAGCTTGCAAAGGAGGTAATACCACTCAGGAAACAAAAAGACCAGGATGTGATCCAGGCGTTTCTGGAAGCGCAACATCGCTGTCCTATTTGTTGGACGCGGGAACTGACCGATCCGGTGGTTACGACTTGTAAGCATGTTTATTGTCGTAGGTGCATTGTTGGTATGTGTTCTTCGGATCGGCTGTGTCCGGTTTGTAGGCGGAGGATTGTTCCGCGGGGAGTGAGGGGGGGGGGGGGGGTTAGGAAGGTGAAGTTGGTGGGGTTGGGTGGTGAGGGGGGTGGGGATGGGGATGGGGATGGGGAGAGGGAGAGTAGGGATAATAATTGGAATGGAAGGGGTGAGGTAAAGGGTACAGGTGGTGGTGGTGGTGATGGGAAGCGGGAGAGGATTAGAGGGTGGATGAGGGGTGGTGTGAATGAATTGAAGAGGATTTTGGGAATGGGGGTTTAATGAGTGAGTACTGTAAGACGTTTTTTTCTTCTTCTTCTAAAATCTTCTTCAAAGTCCTACTGTATTTATAACTGTTTCTTGATTGAGTTGATCTCTATCCTTTTTCCCTCCCTATCCTATTTGATAGTCGCAGTGTTTGGGATGGAATATCTCAATCCTCAAATCCCCAAACCTCCACAAATCCTAAAACCTCCTTCCCTAATTCTTCCCCGGGCCACAATGTCTCATACAGAGCTCTTGCTTGTACCCAGCCATCATATGCATCATCCCAATCGCCGTCCGAACTAAACGAAAATGCTTTCCCTGCTAACATCCTTGCTCTCATCAGGATCGTACATACAACCAGATCGTAAGGCTTTCGAGCTGTTTTGCAGAATTGGAATTTGTTGGGTTTCGTGGTTTGGGATAGGATGAAGGTTTCGTGGGGTGAGCATCTAAAATTCGGAACATTAGTGATTTGTTTCCCGTTTTGATATTATTAAAGAATCGTCGGTATTTTCTCAGGATGAGGGTGCGATCTTGGCGATTGAAGAGAAACTCTTCTCTGAGGGGAGAAGGGCGAGATGAGATAGGGAGGGACGAACTTATCGTTTATCACAATCTTATCTTTGAAATCTGGAGGATCGTTGGGTTTGTTTTCTTCGTCTTCCTCGTCAATCTCATCTTCGTCGTTGAAGACTAGTGGGACTGAGACGCGGGAGATTATATAGTGTGTATCAGTTACTAATTGAGCCCAGATGGCTTCCCAGCGAACTGCGTCTTTGACAGTCCAGTAATGTGTATATCTATGGAAAAAAAAAATGTTAAACAGGAATTGGTTTCAAGGCAGAGGGATAAGAAAGAGTAATTATTACCCCATTTTGAAAATCTTGGGGAGGTAATGCAGAATACGTAAGATCCGAATTCGAGCAGAGAAATTGGAGAAAAGTCGAATTGAAGTGAAGTGATTCAAGTCATGATTTTTTCGTGAATTCCAGGACAGCTCTTATAGAGAATTGCTCGTTCAGATGCCAATTATGTCATCCAAGAAGTACTTCTAGGGAGTATCGAGTGACCGCGTTCAAGCTACACCAAATGCACGAAATCCAGGCAACAACCAGCCTCCTTACTTTCCTGAGGCGCGCGACGAACACGAAAACACATGACTGATCCTTAGTGGTCGAAGAGGATGTTGATGCCTGCTGCTGCCTGCTGTCATTACTCGGTAAATTTGAATTCTGCAAAAAGTAAGTTCCCTTGCGAGCCTATCAGGCAAGTGAATAGACTCGGAAGGAAGTGTTTATTGCTTAGCTACAAGCTCTTGCAACATGATAACCATCCCTGGATTTGAGGAGCTCAAACTGATTGCATCCTAAAAGAGAAAAGCAAGCTTAAAAAGCTTTGGTAAAAAAAAGGAAAGAAAAAGCAAGTAACAGCAGCTTGTCTAGTTTAGAGTTGTGCCAGAAGCGAGAGTCTTGGGTATCTTATACGCTAATATACAAACAGAGCAGACAAAAAGCTTAAGTCTACAACTTGGACTATTTTCAAAGTACAGTTGGTAAAAACACAAAACCCCAATCTCTATAATTCTCTAGAACCAGCCATAATTTTCAATGAGTATACTTAAGTTCAGCAAATCCAACAGTCCTAGCAAAAGTTCCCATGACAGCAATCAAGAGACTCAAAGCAAGAATAATACTCAACCCCCTAGATAAATAAGCCGCACTTCTCTCCAATGTAGTCAACTCAACAATCCAAGTCCTAACCGTAGTAAGAGCACCACAAAATCCATCCATCATGCCCTGAAAAACCTGACAACTAATAACCGAAGCGTAAAATCTGATGAGATAACCGAGAGGTGCGCAGACTAGTTCAAAGAGTGCGATTCCGCACCAATCTGGATTCGGTGGGAAGATTGCTAGGATTGTGACTGTTGTCCATGATCCTAAAGCTAGGATCACGGCGGATCGATCTAGGAAGTTTCAGGTGAATGAGGAGGGGAGGGTTGGTGTGTAGATTAAAGGAATTCAGCAATGTCGTAGCCTAGATAGGGTCCTCGGATGCTGAAACTGAGAGTTACGATTATTACGCCGAGGACTGCGAGGTTAAAAATTCCGGCGTTCCGTGGTACAGTTGTTGCTATGGATGTCAGGCTATTGCTGGTTGGCACGAAATCATTTGGGTGGTTGAGAGGTGTGGGTAGATTATTGGAGAGTGATAGGAAGGCATCTCGTATGAAGGAGGAGAAGGAAGTAGAACTGCAGAATCCTGTTGTGTGTCCAATGTAGAGTGGTATTGTTTTCTTAGTGGAGCCGAAAGCCTTCTTAGCTGCTGCTAAATCAATAGCTTAGCTATCGTCACTAAATGAGTTCTTCGCTCTTTGAATTTCGAAATCGTAGTTTCGTGTACCCCATTCTGTTTTGAAGAGCATACGATCTTGTCACAATTCTCCTTGGTTTCATGAACAGGATTGTTTTATTTCTGCAAACGAAGGTTTGCGGAGATGGTCACATTCAATACATTCCCGCACGGAGTAGAACCGGACTTGCTAAATACAATAAATAGAAAGTCTCAAAATAGCTATGAAAGTCGATGCTTTGGCGAACAGACCTGGTTGTGTTTTAAGTCGCCAACGAGCCAACAGTGGTACTCATAGGGCATCACTCAATTAACCAATTAGATGTTTCTAGATCCATGCCTATTCGAGACAAGAAGCAAACATCTACACTTTTATAGTAAAGTCAGAAAAGTAACTAAAGATGTCACACACGGAGTCAAGTTATAACCCGGAGAAGCCAACAATTACCCGTACAGCGCTCAGACAAACCAGAGACGGAAGCTACTTCTGTGCTTCCTTTAGGATCCATTTAGCGATACCCAATAGAAACTACAGAAGTACTAAAGGGTAAATTTTGTTTCCACCGCCTCTCATATCCCCATACTTGCGCTACATCAGTATTTTGCTCAGTAGAAAACAACTCGGTGTACTAAACCCTACACAAAACGTACCTATAATACCTCTACACAAATGTCTCCCACGCCCCTGTCGTCACCAAGACATAGTACTGGTTCACCAAAGGGGTCGAACATCTAATCCAAGAGACTAAGCATGGGACCTTGAGCATCCGGTTCTTTCAGGAAAGCAACAGCAAACTTTGTTTCGAGACTGTCTGATAATTGCAAGAAGCTATCCGAGGAATATATCCCGATGTTCTAGATTGTGGGAATACAGTGGAAGGAAGCGGACTGATAGCTGTCATGTTGATATGCGGTGTACTTCAAAACAATTTGTGCGCTTCACCTTGGTTCCAAACAGATACCCCTGAGCTCATACGGAGTATTGCAGCATGTTTCTTTCCTGTAAGATTGATCATGGTATTTTTAAGCGGTGCCGATTTATTTACTAGTTATTGTATGGTATGCATACTGTTATTTAGTATAAGTACAATGCCGCCTTATACAGTACTCAGTAGTTACTCTATTGCACCGGCCCATCACCATACTTGATCTCATGAAGACTTGGGTTGCAATTTAGGATAGGAGCAATGCTCTTTTTTACACTTGTCTTGGTTAGCTATAAGTCGTTCACACTTTGACTCCTGTGTTTTAGAAATTCGACTAACATAGCATTAGATGGCGGCGAGTTTGCTGCAGGGGCGTTCAAGGATAATGCAATCAAAGTTGCGGTAGGAAAAGTTATCACACGTAAATACCATGAAATATTCCTCCGAGGAACCCTAGCCAATTGATTAGTCGCCATGGCCGTCTTCCTTTCCATCATGGAAAAAGATTCAACTAGAAAAATTATATCCATCTAGTTTCCAACTATGTATTTTACAGCAATTGGTACTAAACATGATATTGCTAATACGTTTTAAATCCCTATTAGCATCTTTTTAGGAGCACCAGTCTCAATCGGTACTTATATTTAAATTTATGATACCCTCTAGACTTAGAAGCATCGTTGATGGCGGTTTGTTTAAAGACATTGCTTATTGATATCTACATCTTGCTGGAATGAAGTCGACAATTCTCTCGATAGTTTGCCTTTTGGATGATAGCCTCAAGAAAAAAAACCCCTTCTATCAGTCATGGTTTGATACCTGCCTCTACGCTTACTCTTAAGCAACCTGAGGGAATCCGACATTTCCTAAGGGAGCCAACTGCTAGTCTAGAGAGGGAATTGCACATTTCTCATTTTAGAAAGGATAGTGAAAGTAATGTGTGATACATATTTGTATTGTAGCAAATCTAAAGTTTTGCTATTTAATGTGTATTATGGTCCAAGTACCTAGCTGGTCGTTTTGATATCAAGAGTTTCTGATTTTCTGTACCTGCTTTAGGCATTTTATATCAGTGAACGGACGAAGAACTTTGTTGATATTTAAGCCCGCGCTCCTTAACAAATATCCCGAGAAAGATGCCACATATGTTGTGTCATTATGAAAGAGATAACTCGTAAAACTGTAGCTAAAACCCAATCCCATCTAAGATTTGACTAGCAAAAATTCAGAATTTGGTCTCTTAGATCCTAAAGATCATCCCAACCTGGCCCATAGGGCCTCAGTACTACTCGTAGCACACTTGCTCCTACCTCTATTAACAGAAGATTCTTCTCGCCTCTTACTAATTGCCTATTATGAGACCACCTAAACAGAAATACCTGCTATATTAATCATTAATAACTAAAGCTTCCCAGATCCCATAGCAAAGTACACAAAAACACCCAACACCCCGCAACCCTCACACCACCTAACCCAGTCCAATCCATCACCTCACACCAGTAGCACCCGGCCCAACAGTAACACCAATAGAAGAACTAGTAACAATACCTAAAAGCGGCTCAATACCCGGCTCAATCTCATCACCATAAATATCCTCACCCTCAGCAATACGATTAGCCTCAACAGAACCCCTAACAATAGCGACCTCCTTCCTAACCCTAATAGCCTCCTCAACAGTAGCTAATTCCTCCTTCAGCCAAGCCTTTTTCTTCTTATCGGCATTCTCCTCAATATTCCTCTTCTCCTCCTCCTGTTTCCGATTCTCCTCTTCTAATTCCTTCATCTTCTTCACTTCATCTTCAGTCTTCCCGTCAAATCGAGCTTTGAATTCCGGTGTATTTTCTTGTTCTTCTTTTTCTCGAAGTTTATGAGCGATTTCTGTTTTTCTAGTTGCTATTCTGCGGAGTTCTCCGTGCAGTTTGTCGCGTCCTTGCATTAGTTCGATCCATTCATCGTACTGTTCGCGGCCCCCGAAACAAATGTGGTAGAGACGACAATAGGCTTTATGCTCGATTGGACAATCGATTGCTTTCTCCATGAACAAATACTGCCACATGTGTTCCCAGGTCCTGCCGGAGATGCTATCAGGGAGTTTGGTATCGAGGAGCCATTTGATATGATGCTTATATTGCTCCTTCGGATTCTTGCGAATTAGTTCTTTGACAACAGCAATTTGTGAACAGCAAGGTGTAGCGAGGAGTTCAGGAATATCATAGATGTTAAAGTTGGCGCGGAATGCATCTTGCATTTCTTTTTGCTCAGGCGCATTGCCGGATTCTTCGTTGACTCGAGTTGTGTTTATTGACCCGCTTGAGCAACCTATTCCCCATGTCACACGCAAGTTAAGGAATTGACGACGCTGCACTTCGCGCATATCCATATGGTTGAGCGAGAAGAGCATACTTTGATCGAGGAGTTGTTCCACATGCCAGGATAATTGTTGGGAATGAATCAGGATGGAAATGTCGGGCAGGTTGTCGTAGTAGTCGTAAAAGTATTGGTGATACATCATTGCTTCGTGGCCTTTGTTTTGTACTGCATGGTGTGGTGCAGTTAAATCGTCAGCAATCTAGAAAATGTTTATTCAAATCAGCAATTAAATATGGGGAGGGAGAGAAAGATGCTAGTTCTTGCTCACATAGGGTATTATGTTCATCCCAGGGACCTTAAGCTCCTGGATCCAGCCTATATCTTCATTTTGCGTGGCGGCTACGACCAGGTTTACGCTTGGTGGTTTGCCATCCGGGATTCGATAGAGCCCACTGGACTGTTTGATGATGTGCTGTTCAACCAGTTCCGGTGGTGCCTCGTAGATGATCTGGCGGGTACTGTACAGGAAGGCAATTACGAACGCGAGGGATATTAAGCTGAGTAATATGCGTGATTGTCGAGGGAGAGAAGACGTTCTATTAACTGGTATCATAATCATGATGAACAAACCCAATGAACGAAGGAACTTCCACTCGTGCTATTAAAGCTCTGAAAACATTGCCGGTGGTGTTTAGGCGTAGGCTTTAATGTGTACACAGCCTTGAACTTTGATGCTAAGCTTTACTACAGGATGAGATAGGGATGGAAAAATACGGACAATCAAAGGAATGTGGCTATTTGGCAAAAATTTGAACAGTAAAAAGGGATATATGCTCAAGCTGATGAGCGCTCTAGCCTACCCGAAACATGGACCAAGTTCGGTACGAATGTCTTTGATATAGCCGGCCTTGCTGAGCTACAAAAGCCATGTACATCTCAATGTGTGGCCATCGATTCCTCGTGCTACCTTGGAATGCCATATGTTATGGAGGAAACGAGTCAAAGGGATCCAAGAAGAAAAGTAAGGGATGAGATGGGTCTCGGAACTGTCTCAGTTAGGATCTCTTTATGACCCATTTCGAAACTAATAACAGGCTGAGAAAGCCCCTATATATTTTCTCTTCCTTCTGGGGCATGTAGACTTTGCAACGACGATTCAGGGGGTCGTGATATTTCTCGGGACAGCTGTGCTCAAGACCTCCTCACAACTCGGAACACGTGATTGAGACTGTGTAGCGTAACGATGGATTGTCCCTGTTCAGGACCTGTGGCACTTACCAAAAGACTGATTGACAGGTAGAAGTACATCATGATGTACAGAAGCATTGCGTTTGGTATCGAAGAAACCTCGCTGACATAGAGGTAGAAGGATGGGAACAAATCAACTATGTATATCTCGACCTACAAAGATTGCGTCCATCATGGCCGACATTTTGATGTCAAGAATCACTGTCATAGATGAATCCTCATAGACAAGAGCCAATATTGACGGGATTGTTGGACATTGGAAGGTGAGATGAGATGTCGTTGAAAGAAAGTGCAAGATTTACGGCTTGGATGCTGGGAAAGGCGCTAGACAGGGCACCCCCTGCTTAACATAGAGTAATATGACGCGCCTTATTTTCCCTGTGGATTCTTTTTAAGATTCTAATGCATTTCGAAAAGTAAGTAACGTCTTTCCGTTATAATCGTGATAATACACTGCTGCCTGAATAGCAGAAGAGTGCTATGGTGATGACTGAGTGAATAGAACGGGCCATAATCTAAGTAGTAGAACTGTCTATCTATGATCTAAAAGCAACGCCGTGAAGCTCTTTCTCTCTTTCTCTCTAATTCTTCTTCTAAGTCTTTCTAAGTCTATTCCTCTATCATGCTCTCATGATCGTGTCTCACATTCCCCAAAAAGAAATCCATAATTCAGAGCTCACCAACCCTAGCATAGAGCTCACAAGCCGCGCAAACGTCCAACGTGCGGCAGCGGCTCCTACTAAAGACAGCCCACCAGCATCTAACGCCTTCGGCCTGATCTTGATCCTGCCAATCGTCGTAGCAGGTCCATTCACCATCGACAATAAGGTCAATGTCGTAGGCTTCTAAAGCGGCTTGGAGTTTCTTTGCGAGTCTCTCTGTGTGCTCATCTCGAAGTGGAATAGCGACTACAGCACGGGATGTCGTGTTGCATTTTTGGTAGTGCGCTATCATGTTGGCGACGAGTTGTGGGTGTTCATCATCATACAGAGAGTCCGCGGCAATAACAATCTAAGTAGGGTTAATGAGAAACAAGAATGGAGAGAATGAACAGTAGGTCGAGGCCAGAATGAAATGGCAGGTATCCTACCTCGTACCGTACGAGACCTGATTGCATCTTCTTCCAATCGAGCTCTTCATGCTGTGCATGTCCACTTCGACTCCAGATTAAGGATCTGTTCTCCTCAATGTTGGTCTCCAGATTGGAACAGATCTCCGGAAGATCAGTGAGAGTCACAGCGCAGCGCCAAATAGCAGCGGCCGCAAGACCGACAAGGCCAGTCCCAGAACCAAGTTCTAATACTTTGCCTCCACTCGGTACGTCACTGAGATGAGTCGATCCCAGCCAGTCAAGCTGTTTAGCCATAGTGAATGCGGTTCCCCAGGTTTTGTGACCCAGATTGTCGCCCGTTAGTGGTGGCTCATGGATCTTGAGCTGCAACTCGGGACAGTTGGTAGATGCTGGAATGGTCCAGAGACGTGTCATTTCTGGCATGGCTACAGCCGAAGGAGTCAGACGCAATCGCGGTGCATGATCAGGAGGTACCTACCTGATCGGCCGCAACGTTCTGCAATCCTCTTGCTGGCGTCATCCCAGATCTTTTCTCGTCTTTCCATGGCAATTTGTTCGTCTACGTCCTTTGAGAACCACTTCAGTGCGCTTGAGATGATGGTTGACAAGTAACCCGAAATGGCTTTGGTGTCGTCAGGTGATTCGGCTTGTGCTTGGCCATTCCAGGATGAGGGTTTGACTTTGAGGCGTGCGAGCACACCCAGGAGCGCCTCGTATGTTGGCTTTTCGTAGATTTTGGGTAGGTCGAGGACTAGTAAACTTGTCAATGGTTGCAACAAGCTTGTCTAGTCGTAGTCGACCTACCGTTCAAAGGCTCAATAATGAGCATCGTTTCCTCGATGGAGCCCATTGGAGTATTATTGCCCGAGACTTTAGTGGGCTTGATTATTGGACACCGACTACCGTATGATGATAACAAGCTTTGAAGGGAAAAAAGCGCAAAGGTGAGGTTAAATCGTCTGTTGACCTCAAACAGCAAGCATGTGCTTGTTTTCTTTTTCTCTTCCTCTTTTTTTTTTTTTTTCCTTTTTTCGGGCTCAGTGACCTTGAGTCACTCAACTCAACCGAGCTAGCACAGCATTCTTGACTCGAACAATCACTTTATTCCGGGTGAAACTCAAACGAAGCAGCCGCAACAACTCACCGACCACAACCACCAAAAAAAAAACGAATATCACCACCGTTGGCTGTGAAAATGCAAGCACCAACTTTTGCAGTGTGGTATCGGCGCTACTATGAAGAAAAATACATCCAGGCCTGGCCATCGGTTAGTCGCGTAATATCTCTTTTTCCCCGCCCCGTAGCGTTATGCACGGCCCTCTCAGGATCTTGATCTCCACACCTCGGTCGTCTCTTTGCTTCAAAATCTTGATATCTTCCCAGTATTATTGTATTGGCCCATTAACCACCAAGCAATTACTTCCATTTTGGAATACATACATACACACACACACACACACACACACATATATATATATATATAACACTAAATGGTATCCTAACTAACCATCTTGAATAGTCAGAGCATTGGAGACATGAGAGAGGCGGGCTGTTTCACATAGCAGCATCCAACAAGAATATGATTGAGGGCATCTTCTTCGCTAGATTTCTGCCACAGGAAGGTTCGTGATAGACTTTACATTCCAATCCAACATTGGGGGGAATTCTGACTCTTTTGTGTAGGAACAAGGGTAGTATACCAGAGTCCACGGGGATGTGTTGCACCAGAGCCAGACGTTCTCAAGCCCCGTCTCTTTGACTTTGAGACGGTAGCTGAATACGTTATCCCACGTCAAGCCTTCTGCAACCGAATTGTCACAATCTGTGATCCAGATCACAAGTATCACATCATTGGGCACCCGGTTTGCATCCAGGATCCGAAGTATGAACGAAATGAATTTATGTTCAACTTCTGCATTGTTACCAAGATTGATGTTCGCCCGGGTCCATATACGGCAGCAGTTGTGCGTCTAGCCGGCACCTTCACCGAGATGGAGGTTCAGAATCAGTACCTAAGTCAGATTGACGACTCAAATACCCAAGACCTCCGAGCTATTGGGCCATTGATTGAGATTGTGAAGGAGGACTTGAACAATTACAACGAATGCAATGTTCCCATTGGTATGTTGTCACGTGATCTGTTCCCGAGTAATAACAAAAAGATGCTAACGAATGGCAGATGACGCCAATACAATCAACATGAAGCTCTTCAAGATACACGCCACTCCGCCTCATATCAAAGGATGGCACGTTCCAATCAGCCAGATCAAATTTAATGAGATTGTAGACGACACCTGGGACCTCTCAATGATGAAAATCATCAAGCAAATCGATGGTATCAAAGATGTTCGGCGCATTTCTCGAGATGCAGACGTCGCTCTCAATCTGACCAAAATTGCATTACGACACCTAGCTTACTACGAAACTATTATCCTGCTCGATATGTTCCTATTCAGCAACATCTACCAACCTACGGCAGAACTCCATGACTTCATCCTTAACAAAGATGACATGCAACCTGAATGCGCTAACTACGTTCTCATCAACGGCTCTCGAATCTCAAACTTCTACCTCTGTCGCCTGTTCACTTCGCTGGTTACCGGTCGTACACTCAAGGAATGGATCAAGATGCACCTTGATCAAGGTTTCGAGATCCTGCGATTCGTCGATGTACGCCGATTCATCCACTATGGCCTCGTGAAGGGACTCATCTATCGCATCCATAAATACGCAGTCTCACACGATCATATTGCTTCAAAAGTTACTTCCTCAAATGGCTCAAATGGACAAAGTGCATCTGCTGGAAGACGTGGAAATTCCTTCTACAAGTACACTGACGGCTGTCATCCATTCGATCAAATAATCACAGATAAAAACATGACGGATGCCAAGATCATAGACCACTTGAGGAAATGGCCAAAGGGAGACCTGGAGATCATGTATCGTTGAAGAGAAGAGCATGTTCCATACATTAGGGATACACACTGGCGTTGGATTACTGGGTTTTTGTAAATGGTCCAAAAAAATATATAGATACCCCTGTGAATGAATGCACGAAGTAATTATTATCTTCTCTTTAGATTTCTATGTTAAATAAATTCCCACATTGGTGATTGATCTAAACTCTCGCCGAGTAATAAATGTTCCATAGCTTAGCGATAATGACTTAGCTGCCTAACGTACCTACTACCTTACTTACACTCGCATGCTATTTGTTTATTTATTAGGTACAGTACAAGGACTAAGCCATACCACCACACTACACACTACCTCCTGCCATAGTTCAACAATCTTCCAATCCACCCACCACCCACGTACTAGAAAACCTGCCAGGTCATCTTTTCAATCTTCCACCTCTACATTTTCTCTAGGTCCCTCTACTCAGGCTATGCTTGCCTATAATAAATAACTACTTTTTTTCTTATTTCAATGTGTTAGGTAGGTAGTTAGGTAGCCAAAGTGACTGCTCGTACCTACCTGTCAAGCGTAATCATTGCAAATGTGTTCATACTCGCAGTAACTCACACGTATTCCTACTTATTGCAAGATAATCACAACATACACAGACGTAGAGTAAGGAGAGAGAGGTAGTAGGAGAGAGCTCTAGAATCTCATTGCAATCTACTTCTGTAGCTTATCCGCAATCTTTCTCTAACCTATCATTCATCGCATGAAGCATCTTTTCTCTCAAGTCAGTAAACATCCCCATATCATGTATGTCTCATCGCAACCCTTCCAATCTCCATTTCCACCCATTCACACCAGCACATATCTAGTTGAACCATCCACCACCGCCTTCCTCGCGTCTCTCCCGTCTATTCTCGCCATACTCATCATAACGTCGCCCATCATCACCAAAGCCACCAGGAGGACCACGTTCTTCACCAAATCCACCGCCACGACGTTCATCGCCTCCATAGCCGCCTCCAAAGCCTTCACCGCGGCGTTCTTCGCCTCCATAGCCGCCTCCAAAACCTTCGCCGCGACGTTCCTCGCGTCCATAGCCGCCATCAAATCCTCCACCACGACGCTCCTCCTCGCCGAATCTACCACCACCACCATACTCCTGACGTCTCGGCCCATCAAAGCGCTCTTCAAAGTTCTCACGGACTTCATCGAATCGTTGGTTCTGACCCCGTTCTTCGAAACCCTGCTCGCCTCTGCCAAATTCACCAGGGCCACCGTAACCTCTAGGTGGTTGGTATTGCTGTGGTCGGTCGCCTCCAAAATTATTCTCAGAACCACTATGGTGTTTCTTGTGGTGGCGCTTGCCATGTCTCTCGCTATCATTGGATCCACGACGCTCTTGATTCCACTCGGGCTTGGATTCATGGTAGTGGCGACCATCGGCAGTGCGACCTTCATGCCACGTTTCTGTGTCAATCTCTCCGTCTGGACGTTGGAATCTACGTTCGTTAGTCTGTTCATAACCTCCACCATACGTGGGACGAGTCTCGGAAACTTGTTCGAAGCTCGAACCTTGGTTACCGGACTGCTCATAGCGTTGATAATCGGTTCTTTGGGCACCACCTGGATATTGAGTCTGCGAGTATTGGGCTTGAACAGTCTGGTTGCCACCGTAGGCTTCCTGGGTGACACTTTGTTGGTAGCCGCCGCCGGAAGTGTAACCTTGAGAACTGTAAGTCTCGGTCTTTGAGCTGGAGCCAGTAAGTTCGCCTAGTAGACTTCCACCGATACCACCTGCAACAGCCCCCAAGATACCACCCAAGGCACCTCCTCCAACCGCTTCGGAGGCAAATTTTTCAATAGCATTGTTACTCTGACCACCAAATCCACCTCCCGATGAAGCTCCATACCCACCTCCAGATGCCTGCCCAAGAGCAGAGCCAAGGCTGCCCATCAAAGCTCCAGCAGGAGTGTTAGAAGCACCACCAGAAGACTTCGCCATGCCCAGTGGCTTGCAGCAACCATGTCCAGTATCTTGTACACCTTCCTTGTGATTCTCGCCATTCTCGACACCCTCTCGGCTCAGCTGTCTTCGGAGACTCTGCTTTTCAGACTCATCTTTGGAGTTCCACCACTGTTCGACAACACCGAACATAAGGCGTCTACCATCAGCAGCTCCATCCTGGCCCTGAGTGCGGACAGCCGGGTGGTGGAAGACGCCGTTAATGATGCGGTTGATTGTGCGATCAACATCGATGCTATCATCATCCCAACATTGTATCAATTGAGGGACAACCCATTTGAGGACTTGAGAGGCAATCTTTCCAGCGGGCTCGTTGAGAACATTAGAGAAATGATCCTTAGAGAGCATGGAATGTGTAGGGTCAGAAGAGTTGTCATCATTAAAAACAATCAACTGCTTCTCCTTGGAACTTTGGATGATCTCTGAGGAGCCCGTGTTCAACTCGTTCTTGATTTGATTGATAATTGGGACAATGAATGGGGCAAGCAGAGAGAACACAAATACGTTTAATTGTTCCTCAAACTGCTCGATAAGCTCAGGAAGAACTGGGATCTTCTCAATAGCTTCAGTGATTGATTGCATTACTTCGTCGTGCCACTCAATAATAGGATGGATCTGGGTAGCAACTTCCTGCATCTGGAGAGTGAATTCTTCAGGCTCTCGTGGCGAGACACGGACTTGGGACATCTGGGCAGCGGTAGCATTTGCTTGAAGTTCGTCTGCCTTACCTGCTTGATCCTTGTCACCAAACAAGCCCTTGGGGATCTTGTCCAGTAGGTCTTTCAGCAGGCTGCTGTCACTTTTGCTTCCCTGTTGCATACTGCCTTCCAATTCCTGGATCTCACTCTGTGTGGCCTTGTCGTCGAACTCTCCCATGACGGAGTGCAAGAAGTCAACTCCACCGAAAGTTCCGGTAATGACGGGGTACACTTCGTGCTGAGCGCCGTGAAGACGGACTTGGGTACGGCGACCCACGTGAGGGAATACATCTCTCTCTCCCATCTCAATAAGAGCGAGTTCGGTATAGTTACTGTGAGCAGAGAAATCTAACAATTTTTAGCATCTGCAGAGACATTGGACTCTATGAGGCATTACCTTCTAAGCAATGGAGTCCAGTACCCAATAAACGGAGTGCTTCGTGCAGCTCAGCCTTGTTTCCGCTGCGAGCGAATGATCTACCAAGTTGAATGCACTTGCTGAAAAGCTTTCTAACGTGAAGAGCAGATGTCATGATTCCAGCCTGTTCATTTGCAATGTAGTTCTTCAAGCCGCTGTTGGGGTCAATTGCCAACTCCACACGCTCATCGACAGGGCCACGGAGTCTGGGATCATATTGTGTGGCATCGAGGTTGTCTGCATAGTCTTTTGGGTTGTCAATATGATCTTCAGGACGGTAGCAACCGAGACGGTCTGCAGTGACTTCGAATTCTTTTGTGCCATATCCAAAGGTCATGAAGCCCAAGACCCAGAGGAGAATACGGATAGCTTCGGCGGAGACATATTTGACTGTACCAACATCGATTGCTTGAGCTGGTAGGATACAGAGACGTCAGCTGAAACTCTGCAGAATGTTGGGATGAACTCTTCGTCTGCCAAGCCTATTGTTTCTCACTACAGGAGCTCTCGGATGAAGAGTAGAGCTATGGGTAGCTGCTCTCCTGGCCCGACCTCATTTCTCCATATGCAGGTTGTCAACTCACAGTAATCTCTAAGCCAGTTTCCAAAGTAAACCCTGGCCACATTCATCTTGTCGAATTTCCTTCCGCCAGCAGCTCTCGACATAAAAAGGGTAAGGAGGGTATCTTCAATATCACCATGGCGCCCTGGAGCTTTTCGTTAGCAAAAATGGCCTATATATCTCTTGTGCAGAAAGGAGACACTCACAGTTAACTCCCTCGACTCTGGCAATAGAAGCAATATTACCAGCACCGAAAGCATGTGCGGGGTGAGCAAGGAGCAGGAGGACAGCCAGTGTCAACACTACTGTGGAAGTACTGAACAACGGCATATTGTAAGATGAAGCTTTTGATACTTTCTATGTCAGTAGAAGGGGTGGATAATGAGCTTGAAGGAGCCCGATCCTGTGTGTGAAGCAGAAAGAAGGTTTAGTGGGGAGAACTGTCAGTGTTTATAGCAAGCAATGTGGGTGTGGCATGCCAAGTAGCCCACCACACCCATGAGGGGTGAATACTCGAGTAATCGTCAGAGCTCCGCTCTTGGTTACTCTTGGCACGTCTCGAGAGGATCCAGTGCGATGCTGATAGCTGATGGACTGATGAACAGCTGAGAAGAAGGATCGCACTGCCACTGGACCCCGTTTGAGGTTGTTGACAGCAGTCTAGTGCGCTAAATGATGGAGGGGGTCGCCCGTCAGCGGTGTGTTGTATTTAGGTGTGGAAGCAGGGGGGGATCGAACAGGCCTGCGAAAAGCAGTGGGTGATGGGTTCTGCACTCCCTGTCGCACACACAGCAGTAGAGGCGACCCAAAGTAGGTAGTAGTAGTAGGACGTAGCAATAGACTCCAAGAGGTCTGCATCAGGCAGATAGGTAATTAATTATGAATAAATGAAACTTAGATAGCTATCTAAATATCTAGCTACCTACCTACTCTACCATGACACAGTATCTATCTACTGCCAAAGCGACCTTCGCTCGGAGCGTGAATAATTAATTATATACAGTCTCCTGCTGTACGTAGCTACTCTGCGGTGGTGCGGTGTGGTGCGGTACGGAGTACTCGGTCGCGACAACATACCAATAATACCAATACTGTACCTACTCGGGTGGTATGGCGGTCACAGTGCCGATAGCCTGTAGCCTGTGTCAGCAAGCACACACGCCCAAGCCCAGCCTCTCGAAATTCAGTAAGCGGGCCCTAGAGCAGAATTTTCGTGCATAACCTCCAGCACATTTCAGCGCTCCACCCGCTGAAACCACCACAAAACCCATCACCGTCCGTCAACCCATCACCCACTATATCACCCACCAGCACCAGTATCGCGTCCCTACCTACGCCTACTACCCACTGAACGTACCTTCGCTGCCATGTCTTCCTCCAAGAAAACTTCGAAGAAAGCTGCGCCGGCTGTCGATGACAACAAAGCTGAAGGCGCCACTCTCCAAATCGACGTCGATTCCTTTGTGCGCACCAGAGATTCGGTATGAGACCTTTTTCTATTGCCTCAGATTCATTCCTTCGGCGCATACAAGCTATGCTATGATGAGAAGTTCTCCATCGCCAACACCTAATCACACTCCCACACATCCTCACCCACCCCCAACCCTCCTTTCTCCCTGGCAATTTCTATTCTGTCTGTCCTCATCTACGCGATCCATTCCGTGAGCCTCATTCATCGCCATCTCGACTTTTGCCCTCGCTGCACGTACGCGCGCATTGTTTACAACGCGCCTCCATCGCGTCCTCCACTGACGATGGGTCCGTCGCGCAAGCACCAAAGGCTCTTACTTGACCAAAACTACTTTTCCACGGAAACACTAATAAACTCCCAGGTCGTCACTGGCCTTGCCACCCTCCAAGACGCCATTCAAACACTCTCCACTGCCTACATCAAGCACACCAATGCTGTCCTCGGCGAACATGGCGCTGGTCTTGAGCAAGGCATCGACTCTGCGCTTTCAAAACTCGGAGAAAACCCTCTGCTGGGAGGGATTTTGAATCGCGGACCCTCCCCACCCAAGACGGAGGTACAGGAGGAGAAGAAGGAGCGCAAGAAACGACAACATGACCCCAATGCGCCAAAGAGGCCTTTGACACCATTTTTCCTGTATATGCAGACCGCGCGCCCCATCATTACCACCGATCTTGGTCCTGATGCTGCAAAGGGTGCTGTTAGCGCTGAAGGAACCAGGAGATGGAAGGTGATGACTGAACATGACAGAACTGTGAGCCCATTCTCTCCTCTTTTCATCATGTATACGTCCTAACAGTATGCAGCTTTGGACCAATGCATATAAGGACAACCTTCGTCTATATCATGCTCGCAGTCAGTCTTACAAGGCAGGTAACCTCGACGCCAAAGACATGTCTGATGAAGTAGCCCTCACCTATGCAAATGCTCATAACATCCAAATCCCGCATACCGTTGATGTATCTGCCGAACTACAAGAGGCTCCAGTTATTGTCGAGGACCTGGATGCTGAGGGTGAGGAAGAGGTCCCTACTCCTCCTAAGACACCAAAACTCAAGGCCGGAAGAAAGGGAAGAGCCTCTAAGAAGGCTGATCCCGAACCGGAAGAGGAAGATGAGCCAGAAGTTGCAAAACCTACGTATATATTCCCAATTGCCAACATTGATGTGACTACACTAACAGAGACTGCAGCGAGAGTATCATCCCTCCACCAAGCACAACCAAGACAGCCACTCCAGCAGTAGCAACAACAGACAAAAAGCGGAAGAGAGCCTCTGCCGCTAAAGCCGCCTCCAAGGAAGTTGAGGCAGATGAGGAGGAGGAAGCTGCTCCAGAGCCAACTCCAGTGCCGGAAAAGAAGACGGCAAAACCAAGAAAGAAGAAGGCGAAGGCCGACGCCTAAGCTTGTTGTTTTTGTCCTCGCTAACCTTTCTGCTTATGCTATGGAGAATTCTTGTTTGGATGCCTAGCTTACAACATACCCTTCCTTCTTTGTTTTCTATAGTTCTGCACATTTTCAAGGAGCTTGCTTGTTGGTATCAGTATGTGGACCAGGATGGCGCATTGCGTTTTGCCCTTTCTTTGTTTCGTTTTGCTTGGGTTCTCTTTTTTGTATGATGATGACTCAATGGATGGTAGTGGGATGTGATGAACCTCGTGGATGGCTAAAATAAGTTCCAAGTTGGCGGTCTAGGAATAGAATTAAGGTGATAGTTTCATGACCGAACGCGTTTAGCTAGTTATTACAATTATGATATTATCTAAGGGTGCTCATAGTTAGGGCAGTTATGTGACCTTGTTTGGATATGTGGGAACCCTTAATTACACATTTTACTCCAATGATTTATGTGTCCTTGGTGGACCTTGTACTGAGGTACTTCTGTATTGTTCTCCACCCTTTATTTCTTAAGCATACTCTCCTTAACCAAAAAGTCTTCAAGTTAAGTGACTTTGATAAATAGTAAAAATATTATGCATCTATTCGAAATTCTCACTCATAGCAGCGTGTATAGCACAAGTTCTACATCATGAAGTAGAGCTACAGGACAGAAATTCAAAGGCGATTAAGCGAGCGAGTCTTGTCGTGTGAATTAATGGGAGTTATTACTACTCGGAAAGGTTCACTTGTATTTAAGCGAGCATCTGGAATCTGGGACACTTCCTTTGTTTGTTTGTTTTTTGTTTTTGTTTGTTTTACTTTTCTTGAAATCTTTTTTTTTACTAATAGCTACCCATTCATCTATAATACAGTTAGTGGCTGGTATCAAGAGTGCACGTTATATTTTACTGTACTTATGCTTGGGCACAGCCACTAGTTGCATTATAGACAAAGGGAAAGACTTTCTGTCTTATTATAAGATTTAGCAGTGCTATTTTTAATGGTATAATAGTTTTAAATACTGGGTTGCACTGTGTGGGTGCCTTGGAACAGAATAGGTTTATCTATATAGCAAAGTTTGAATTCCTTTCTTATTAAGCGAGCAGTTATTGTTTCTTGGTTAAACGAGGGTTGCAAGTGATGGAACTAATATCTAAAATAAACACAGGCCAAAATCAAAGCCTTGGTTTTACTACTACAAGAATTACATCGACAGGGTCCATCTGTGCCTAAGGTGAAGCAAGACCTATGTCTATGCAATTCAACTCCAGGGTGATTTATCTATTATAAACTAGAGATAAGTAAGGCGGGCACGCAATTTCTATCTTGAATTATCTCATTGCAGTATACTAAGGATACTAACGGAAATTTGAGGTTATTGAGTACTCTCAAAAGGAGCCTAATTTAAGGTAATGGAGTTTTGCGAACAAGGGCAGGTATTAATTGTCAGCCGCAAATAACATGTATAATGGTTCTATAGCATTAGTTATATAGCATGTTCGCAATTGTCGTATTTTGCCTATTTTCATCCTTCATTCCTATAGAATTCAGAGGATTTTTCAAGAAACCAAAAGTATTCCGAAAGAATTAATACCTATACAAATTGAGACTTTTCGATTGCTCTTTCTATTGTATATAAAGACTACAAGCTCTCCCACAATGGGAAGGCAATCACTTCTAATTCAGTGCCTTTTATACCATATTTTGGCATCCCATATATTAGGCCCACTTAGTGGTTTGATAATAATTGTATCCTACCTAAGCAAACTTGTTAATATTAATGGGTCGGTTTTCTAGTTAATTTTCTCGCGTTCTAGTTTGTCACTTAGGGCTATGCTGTCAACTTCATCCGGGCAAATTCGATCCATAACCCTTATTAGGTTCGGTTCGCAACACTAAAGGGTGTAAATCAAGTTAAACCGTAACTTTAGCATTATACATTTTAATAGATCTAGCTAGTATATGCTGCAGATATTTGGAGTCCATCCTAGTACGAAATATTGAAGTATTGAATCATAGAAACTAATCATTAGCTTAAACACATTGCTCGCGTATTACTTTACTATATTTAAGACACACACTTCATAGATTACTACCCATCACTTAAACTTTGAAAACATTATCCTCTGAATACTAACAGTTGCAGCATCTGTTTCCTAAACATTTAAAATGGCCCGCAGTCAAGCTCATCTTAGGAGATCTGGCCCAACCGGGGTTTCAAAGACTGGAAGAGGCATGCAAATCTCAATGCAACTTTTGACCGGCACTCACTCAAGACCGTACTCAATGATGAGTTTCAGGACCCCACCGACAACAATCTCGCCAATAACGCAGAGGCAGAGACACCATACTGATTCGAAGAACAGTTTTGCTTTCATCCAAGATCCGGAATTGAGAATGAAGCTCCTGTAAATGCAAGATAGAGGTCCGGAAGCCCATTCTTTAACTCATTGTAACGACTACAACAGAAAGGGCGGAGCCGTACAGGGCGGCTAAACTTGTCGCTTCAGATTACCCCTTCACGAAATCCATCGCCTGATCGTAGACCTATTTCAGACAGCTTTAATCATCACCGACGATGCTGTGGCAGACTTACTTAAAGAGTGATTCGATTACAAGACAAAAACCAATGACGAAAATAAGTCAGAATATGAAGAGGAGCAGGATGTGGCTCAATATATAGAGCAGGGATCCGTTGGTAATGAGATAATCGGTAATCTTAGGGGCGGTTTGGATAATGTAAGGAAAAGACTATGGCAGTGGAGTGGAATTTGACTCTGACTCTGGATCTGACCAAGATTTTACCATTCAATCTCAGTATCAACCCAACTCTAACTCATTAGTAGCAGAAACAGAATGGCCATATACAGCATTAAACAGAACTCCCCCTCACAGCATGTCAAAATTTCAACCCGATTGATGAATGCGTTCCACAGGCTTAGCCGGACTTCCGAGCTGGCCAGTATCAGTCATTAAGGCCCATTATAATCACGTAGTGAAGCATATCTTCATTTTTCATAATTGATTCTTCGCAGTGGGCTTCTTCCCCACTAAATCAATTTTCAATTGTAGCGCTCTATGCACAAATGCCGCACATCAAGAATGACTCATTTTGCATGGAAATTAGGGTCTGATTGATGCTCAGCTCTTGTATATAAATGGCTACTGCCTCCCACTCATTTTAAGAAACTAGACAATTCAGAGTCTCGATCAAAACCATAGATTGTGCTAGAGAGTTAACAACCAGGAAACAGTTTCGCCCCATTATAACTAGCTAGTATATAACTTCAATCCAGCACCAACCGCAACAGATAAGACAACAAACCAACGCTAGGATGAACTTCACAAATAAAGCGAAGACAGCTTTAAATCAGAACAATAGGAATCACTAACACAGTTTTACCGCTTCCCCAATCCTCTAACAGAGATCCGTAAAATGATCTAGAATGTAGCTTACGACCTACAAGCTACAGGAAATTCCACAAAAACCCACGAAATCGCACCCTGTCAAGTCAAACCCTTACAGATGATAGCTTCCCAACTAAATCAAATAAAATGTTCAATACAACTAACTACGTTACTACCTAAAATTCACACACTTCTATGTCATGTTAACCCTAAGCTTCAAGTTACATCTATTACCTAACAGCCTGTAACGAATCACGTTAAGCAGTAGAATGTATACTAC